>QEOT01009137.1:3487-54757 GCA_003123785.1 Pterocarya stenoptera
CTTCTTGATCACCTCGCTCCACGACATTCATGTGCACATGAAACTCGTGATTTTGAATTATTAATGCTAAGGGGAAGAGAATCTTTAAAGTAATTAAATATTGCTCGCGACTTGACTTGGTCCGCTCTTATGTTCTCCTATAAAGTGCGCATTTAAATTCGATATAATGATTTGTATAGATTTACAATGAGCAAGCATTTGAAGAGAAATGATATTTATAATTATGGGTTCTATAAATATTGTACACTTCTTATATAAAAAGTGAATAAATATGAAATTTCTATAAAAAAATTAATTTTTAAATAATATATTCCACTCTTTTTCAAAATAAGTGTTCGGCGCTTGTACAATTTATAATTATATCAAGCATTACTTTTAAAAGAAGAGTACAGTTACTAGATCATCTGAAACTTACCGTTTAAATGGCTTCTTGACGAGGCACTATCGCATAGTGTCACGTGATTTATTAAAAAAAACACAAAATATATGTTCAAACCAAAAGGGCATCAAAAAATATAAAAAGATGAAAATTGAAATTCTATGTTCCCTTTATATATTTTTTTTGTGTTTGTGTTTTTAATTTTTTTAATAAATCACGTAACATCACATGATAATGTCATATCAAGAAGATTTTCTGAATAATAAGTTTCAGGCGACCAAATAACATTATTTTTCTAAGAGCTTGATGGCCTAATGACACATCATGACTCGGTTATTCAAATGAAAAAACTGGATTCAAAATCACCCATCCTCTTTGTATAAATTTTTTTTTAAAAAAAAAGTAGCATTATTCTCAAAAGAAAGTGAGACTTATATAAAAAAAAATTAAAAATTAAAAATTATTTTTTATAAAGGATCCCAATTAGTATGTTTTAATAAATTACGTTTAAGTTCGCAATTACTATTGTAAACCCCTTTTTAAATTATGAGTTGTTCGAAAATTGTTACATCGACATAAAATGATAAATTTAATTATTTGTTTAATATTCTATCATCATTTATTTTTCCTATATATATTAATAAAAAAAAAAAGCCTCGACGTAATGATGGATGGTGGGAGACTTATAAGATACCTTTATTTACAAATCAGTCACGTCACAAGTGCCATCCTATCTTCGTAGGACTTTCTTTAATATGTTGAAGGACAACATCCACACTCCTACGGAAATGAATGTTGTCTTTTTCTTAGATTATTCCACTTCAACGACATGCGACGGTCATATCCTAATCTGCATAGTTCAAGACAACTTAATTTGAACCATTAGTCAAGTTTTAGAACATATTTGAAACATCTAGCTGAATAGAGTTTTACTTAGAATTGGGTTGGAAGAAGTTTATAAACATTGAATACTACAGTTTTTTAACTTAGACTTTTAGAAAAATATGTGTTTATTATATTATATTTAATGAATACTTGTCTTATTTATAAGAAAAATTCTATGCATCAGTTACTATTCACTATCCCACACTATACATTTTATGAAAAACACTCACACCCTATGAAAAACACTCACACCCTATAAAAAAAAAATTATAATTGTGAGGTGTGAAAGTGAATAATAGCTGACGCATAGAATTTTTCAATTTATAAACTTTATATTTCCTCTAACTCAATATTAAAGAAAATTCATTTTGATAATAATAATATTTATACGATTGAGTCATTTAACCTAATAACAACATGTGGTACTATAGCAATCTTCGATAAAGACTTTATGCATGCAAAGAAAAATATAAAAACAGTTGTGGTAATTACATATTCTCTCATACATTTTCAGATTAAGTAGTACTAGACGTAGTCTTAAGTATTTTATTTAAAAGTGAAAAAAATGATATTTGTAGTTATTGAGTGCGTAAGCGCCGTGCAATCTCTTTGAAAAGAGTGAGTAAATACAAGATCCATATGAGAAAACTAATTTTTTAATAATAGATTCTATTCTTTTTTAAAAATATTACGCTTCACGACTGTATTAAACATTACTCTTAAAAAAAAACTTCTTTACGAGGGTTCTAGATTCGTCTAATTTTTTTAAAATGAATATGCGAGACTTACATATTATAGACACGAAGAAATAATTTCTCTTCCACATTTTGGGATTCTCCCACTTTCATCGATCAGTTTATTGGGGAATGAGCACCATTTGAATTTAGGATACGCACGAACTGATTTGATAATTGAAAAATGGTCTTTTAAAATATCACTAAGCTCACCTTCTTGTGAATTAAGATAATAGCTTAAGGATGGGAAGGATATATTTGTATTACCTCGTGTGTTTTACGGCCAAAAACAAAATCTTGACTCGGTCAAGCCCTCTTTTTGAGGGGTAACCAATAAATACATGTCAAATATATGGTGTTGTGATCTTAGGAAGATTGGTCAAATCACGTAGTTGACTCACACGTTTTGATCGGTCAAATATACAGCGTTCATAAAGGAAGCGTCTAATCA
Organism: Pterocarya stenoptera; assembly: GCA_003123785.1. Taxonomy (NCBI): domain Eukaryota; kingdom Viridiplantae; phylum Streptophyta; class Magnoliopsida; order Fagales; family Juglandaceae; genus Pterocarya; species Pterocarya stenoptera. The sequence continues at coordinate 5,937 of QEOT01009137.1, forward strand.
CTAGTAATCAGTTTCATGACAAACATTGATCAAGTCGTTAGAAAATTTCCTTCCATAGAAAATTTCCTTCCATCTATCTTTAGAAATGGTTCGTGTCCTTTTGAATATATGATAAATGGGTCTTGCAGTTTGGCTTCTGAAATTTATTATTAGTATAGTTGTACTTTTCTTTTTGTTTTTCTTGTAAAACTTTTAAAAATAATAAAGATATATATATAAATATATATATATATATGTAGAGGTAACTATTTGGATTTGAAAATTGAAAAACGTATAAAAGAGAGTAGAGATTTTCTGTAGGGAAATTATTTCTAATTTTTTGCCTTAGAATTTTATTGGTGAATCTAATGGAAAACATAAACCATTTTATATAGGCAAGACTAGGGACTCTTACTTATTATTCCTATAACTTTTGAGCTACCCTCATTATTTCATCCATAAAAAAATAGCAAAGGTTAACCACTTTATTTATTAAGGACAATTACATATACTTAATAGATGAAATGAATCATCTTAGATGATATGAACCACCTTAGGGAAGATAAATGATTTTCTAGGAAAACCAAACCAAAAGTTTAACATTCTCCCACTTAAGTTACTTAATAGATAAAGTTGAAATGGCAAAAAATAATGCCCTCAATTCTATCAAGGTATCCTATACACGAACCATGGCGGTATTGCTCTCTATAGTGAGCATTTCCTTTCCATGCATCACAATACATAGTATCCTTTAAAATACTTTATGAACAACTAATAAAAGTCATTCAGATCCAACTTAATCGCCCAATGAATATAACGAATTTGTTACTTTATGCGCAAAATTGAAATTGAATTAAACTTTATTCTTTGTGGAATATATAGCAACATGAAAGAAATTACACTTTAGATAGGCCCATACAATCCACATGACCTTGAAATAGCTTTACCGGTAAACCTTTGGTCATTGGATCAGCTAACATCAAATTTGTACTTGTGTGCTTAATATACATCACATTATTTTTTATGCTCTCTCTCACACTTAAATACTTTCTATTGATATGATTGTTCTTGCTTCCACTCTTATTGTTCTTTGAGAAGAACACTATAGCGGTGTTGTCACAAAGAATCTTTATTGATTTTTATATGGAATCGACAAATTTAAGACCAGAAATAAAATTTTTCAACCACATGGCTTATGTTGTTGCTTCATAGCATGCAATGAATTCTGCCTCCATAATACACATATCAACTATATATTTTTTAGTACTCTTCCAAGATACAATTCCTTTAGCAAGAAGAATGATATATCAAAAGTAAACTTTCTGGTGTCTACAGAACTGAAAAAATATGAATCGAAGTAACTAATCACTTGTAAATTTTCTGTATGTTTGTAGGTTAGCATGTAATCCTTGGTTCATTGCAAATACCGCATCACCTTCTTTGTAGCTATCCAATGTTGAAGACTTGGGTTACTTTGATAGCGATCCAATAATCCAACGGCTAGACATATGTCTGGACGGGTGCAAACTTGAGCATACATCAAGCTACCCACTGCAGATGCATAAAACACTTTTCATCTACTCTTGTTCCAATACATTTTCAGGTGATTGAGCTTTATGAAATTTATCACCTTTGATTATAGGAGCTACATAGGCTCTACAATCTCTGTAAAACTTTTTCAATGTAGACCTTTTGAGATAGTTCTAAGACTCTTTATTTCTTGTCTCTGTGAATCTCTATGCCAATAACATAAGAATAATATTTTGAATACCGTTTCGGTCGAAGCATTGAAATGAGATATTTCGGTACTAGTACCATTTCGGAATAGTCTATATATGAATAACTTATATATAAAAATTATATTTTAAAATAATAATCTATATATGAATAAATTATATAAAATATATATAAATTATAAATAGTCTGGTATGAATTGGAGAGGTCCAAAAATGAGCTTGTAGTTTGAATAAATGAAAAAAAAAAAAGTAAAGGCCAAAATCTGTATATCGGTGGGTACGAGTCGAAACGGTCGAAATTCTGATCGATACGAAACTATATTCTTTGCTGTACCGGCTACCCAACAGGTACGGCATATTTTGGTCATATTGGCCAGTACGAAACGAAATTCAAAACATTGCATAAGAGGCTTCACTCATATCCTTCATTTCAAATTTTTGGAAGAGAAATTATTTAGTCTCATGTAGTAAGCCCAAATCACTACTTGCAAGAAGAATATCGTCTACATATAGGACTAGGAAAATGTATTTGCTCCCACTGACCTTAAAGTATATATATTGATCAACAAGATTCTCGATAAAACTATATGAGATAACAATCTTGTGAAACTTTAAATACCGTTAACGGGAAGCTTGTTTTAGTCTATAAAAAAACTTCTTCAACTTGATACTTTCTGATTGTCATCATTGAAACCCTGAGGTTGTTTCATATAGACCACTTCATCAAAATCCCCATTAAGAAAAGTCATTTTTACATCTATTTGATGTAGCTCTAAATCAAATGAGCTACTAAGGCCATGATTATCTTCAACGAATCCTTCTTAGAGACCAAAGAGAAGGTTTTATGATAATGTATGCTTTCCTTCTAAATGAATCATTTAGTGACAAGTCTAACCTTATATCGTTCGACATTACCAAATAAATCTTGTTTGGTTTTGTAAACTCATTTGTAGCCAATTGTTGTCGCCCATTCTGGTAATTCGACGTAATCCCAAACTTGGTTCTTATAAATGAATTCTAACTCATTCTTCATGGCTTGTGAAAACATAATTGGGTCTTCTGAAAGTCCAACATCAAAATCAGACTCAGTAAGGTATACAATGTAATCATCTAAAATAGCAGGCCCATGTATTCTTGAGGATCTTCTTAGAGCCACTACGTTTTCATTTGAGGATGACTCAATTGGCTCAAACTGTAAATGCGGAATAACTTCAGGTTAAACCTCATTAGAGGGACATATTGTTCTTGAATTGGTGTCATCGCATGATCTTGTGATTTATTCTGCCTTAAGACAACCATTCTTCCTCCAAAAAAAGACAAAGTACAATGTTCAGTTGTTTCCTCAAAAGTGATATCTTGAAAATTCACACTCCCACTAGGTTCAACATCCTCAAGAAAACCTTGCATTTTTAAATTCGAAAATTCTAGGGCTATGACTGAGACAATAAAATCTATATCCGTTAGAGTTACTTAGATACCCAATAAAGAAACTACTAGTTTTCCTTGGGTCTAACTTCTTTATGTTAGGATTATAAATCCTAAATTCAACAGGACAATCTCATATGTGTATATGATTTAAGTTAGGTTTCCACCATTTCTACAACTCGAAAGGTGTCTTAGAGACGGACTTGGATGGAACCATATTCAATATATATACTGGATTTTAAGAGCTTCACTCCACAAGAAAAATTGCTCATTAGATTTACTAATCATGCTCCTTACCATATCCATTAGCATACAATTCATTCTTTTTGCAACATCATTTTGTTCTAGTGTGTCAGGCATTGAATATTAGACAACAATGCCTTCCTCCGGAAGGAAATTTACAAATGAACCCTTTATTTGTTTATGTTCTGGGTACCTACCATAATATTCCCCTCATCTATTAGATCTTACAATCGTGATTTTCTTTTCATTTTGATTCTCTACTTCTGCTTTATAGGCTTTGAAATCATCTAATGCTTGAACTTTTTCATTCAGAAGATAGAGATACATATACCTAGAATAGCCATCAATAAATGAGATAAAATATCTTTGACAATTCAGGCAAGGGGTAGGAAATGGTCCACAGATATCTGTGTGTATAATCACAAGAACACTTGAGCTCCTTCTTGAACCTTTAGAATCCTTGTTGGTTTGCTTGCCCTTTATGCAATCCACATAATTCTTGAAGTCAGTAAAATCGAGATCTTGTAGAACCCCTTCTTTTACTAATCGTTTCATCCTCTCTATAGAGGTGTGTCTAATCTTTTATGCCATTGTAGATAAGGTTTTTCATTCAAAAGGTTTCATACTGACTGAATGCAAGGAGAGATAATTCTCCTCAGAATCAAGATGAATATCTAATTTAAACAAGTTATCAAATAAAGTTTTAGAACCAACAGAAATTTTATTGTTAAAAATAGTCATGGTATTCTCAAAAAGGAAATTGTAACCTTTGATAATAACTCTGGAAACAAAAATTAAATTTCTACAAAATTCTAGAATATAAAAAGTATTATTTAAATCCAAAACATGTCATGATTTGAAAATCACTCTAAAAGCTCCAACTGCAACAAGTTGTGAACGTCCTTTATTTCCGGTGAAAACTCAAAGTTTACTTGTTGTTGGTTTTCTTGTGGTGAGAACAGAAAACCCTACAATGTATTCACAATATGAATTGAGAAACCGAAGTCAATTCACCATGAATTTTTAGGAGCATCAATGAAAAAAATTCATGACACACAAGAGAGATAGAGTTATCTTTCTTTTCAAGCCACTCTTTATACTTGATGCAACTCTTCTTTACATGGCCTTATTTCTTGCAAAAGAAGCAGGTCATTTTTTGCCATTAGATCCATTGGATTTTGATGACATATTATACTTCCTTTTCTTTTGACGTCCATTTTCACCTTTCCCGATCTTAACTTAATCATTCACGATCATATTTGCATTTTCAGGTCGGTCATGCTTCATCATTTCCTTTTCTTGCACACATATAGTCAAAAGATCCATAATTGACCAATTTTTCTTATGTGTGTCATAAGAGATCTTGAAATGTTCATACTCAGATGGCGGTGAGTCAAGGATAAAATGGACCAAGAACAACTCAGATATCTCAATCTTTAAACCTTTAAGTTGAAAAACAATGGCTTTCATTTTCTTAATTTATGCATGCATACCCTTAAAACTGTCAAAGGCTTTATTAGTGAATTGTCTGATGAGAGTGCTAGCTAAAGCCTTGTCAGAGCAAACAAATTGTTCCTCAATTGTTTGCATTAATTCATTAATTGTAGCGCAGTCACCAATAGAACCTCTAATGCTCTTACTCATACGAGACTTTATGAGCATTAGACTTAGGCGATTAGATCGCTCCCACCATTATCTTGACCCTGTTACTCTCTTGCGACATAGATTATGACAAAATTCATTAATTACACCAAGAGAATAAAACAAGGAACAAAATTGGATTTCATAAGCCCACTATATGAACAAAACTGAAATGCTAATAATTCAAATACAAAGTTGAAAGGTATGACTCTGATACCAATTGTAAAACTTCTTAAAAGAATAAAAAGACTTATAGGATTTTTTACCTCCAGCCATTTGGGTTTAAGAACTGAAAAACCTATAAAAGAGAGTAGAGATTTTTTTAAGGAAACGACTTCTAGTTCTTTGCCTTAGAACTTTATGGATGAGTCTAATGGAAAACACAAGCCCCTTTATATATACAAGACTATGAACCCTTACTTATTACTCTTACAACTTTTGGGATACTCTCATTATTTCATCCATAAAAAATAGAAAAAGTTAACCACTTTATTTATTAAGGGCAATTACCTATGCTTGATAGATGAAGTGAACTACCTTAGAGAAGACAAATAGTTTTCTAGGGAAACCAAATCAAAAGTCTTAACATTTCTTTCATACATTTTTAAATATTTTTTTTAAAAAATATATCACTTCATTAATAGTCATTTTCTTAACCATTAACAAAAAACATAAAATTAAAATGCCCGAACTATAACTCTAAGGAGACAAACTCATGGAACTAAAAAACATTTTTATGATAAATATATATTTTTAAAAGACATATGACAATTTTTTAAACGTGTTAGAGGGATACTTTAACACAACCAACATTAAAAAACTTTTTTCAATATTTATTTTACATTGTTGATTGTAAATCATGTGTTTAAATTAAATTGAAAATTTGTGTTTTTAATATTAATTGCATTAAAGTTGTTAATAGATAGTAACCCTATCATTTATCTTAGGTATATTTTCTATGTGTATTTTGTAAATGATACAAATATAATTTTTGTACAACTTTTTGTGCAATAATTGTATCTATCTCATTTTTTCTTTTCACTTGTTTAAAGTGGAACATGAAGACATATAATACATGTGTTATAATATCTATTACTTTTTGAATAATATTTTATATTTGTTAAATATTATAATATCCATTTTATATATCTATATATCTCTCTTACATTTTAGATCTTAAAATTTGAACAAGAATTCTAAAAAATTGACATCTATTTGTTTAGGTCATAGTTGTGGCCCGAGTCGAAAATGTATTATTTGAACTATCCCGATTATTTCCATCTATTATCCAACTCAAAATCTGGTTATTCCAACTCGCAATCATCTATACAAAGCTAACTAATCACGATCATAATTTACTTCGAAAAGGGTCATGTCGGATCAAAATAAAGGAATTTAGATCACATAAACTAGACCCGGGTTGGAACTTAATAGCCAATAATAGCATAAGCTCGTCAAACAAAACTTAGAAAAAAGAGTTTTATCATTTTAAATCGGAGGTTTTGGCTAAATTTAGATTCAGAAAGTATCATCTCATCTCATCTCATCTTATTATTATAATTTTTTTAAATTCTTACACATAATATAATAAATAATTTAATTTTTTTAAATTTTAAAATAATAATATTTTTTTAATAATATTTTTTTTTAATTTTTAATTTTTAATTTTTATTTAAAACCATATTTCTGAAAATCTGGTCAGAGAAGGTGGGGAAGTGCATGAGTTAGGCAGCGGAAGGCAATGATGGGAGTAAACTCATCAAATGCCAAAGCCATTGAAGTACTAAAGTTACCTTTCTTTTTCAGTGAAAGTTCCAAATTGGGTGTCACAAAAAAGTACTCAGCTATCTTCAAACAAAGTACTGCTACTTAATTAAAAGCATTTACGGTACGGCCACATGGGGGAGAGTCTTAAAGCAAGAGTTTCTTTTCTTTTTTTAAAAAAAAAAAAAACAAACAAGACAAAAGTACCACTAAATTCCCTCCTTTTGTTTTTTGTTTTCTGGTCGGAAAAGTGTAACTAAACCATCGGTACGGCCTTCACTGTCTCTTCGATTGGACCTCAAAATTTGCGCCTTCCATTTGTTGGACTTGGGAGTGCCATATTTGGTTAGATGCTTTTCTTTTTCTTTTTAGTCTTTCTATCCATGCATAAATAAATAAATAAATAAAAATATTCTTTTGATATTTCACCTTAGCTTAGCTCAGATTAGAGCACCCGATTAGCCAAAATTAAAGAATATTTTTTATGAATATGAGAAAAATTTAACTTTTGTCCATTCCATTTACATAAATTTTTACATTAGAATATCTATTTTTTCCTTTATATAACAACAAAATAATATAAGATGAATTTAATTTTGACTATTCATATTAAATCTCTAAATTGAATTATCTATTTATTCATTATATAATAATGAGTAATTAATAATTTCAAAAATATTTAATTTTTTAATTATTAATTTATTTTATTTTATCATGATTTACTATTCTACCTATTATATATTAATTAATAATCATATTTGAATTAAATTAATATATCACTAACTCAAATTAATATATCAATGCATGAATCCAACTCCCCAACACATGAACATAGCCATTGTGATAAAATATGTGATAGAAAGAAAGGGAGAGAAATAATTGATAAAATATGTATTTGATGTATGTACAGTAACCTTCAAATTTGAAAATTCTTTTGAAAGTAACTGTAGCTAAATTTCAATTATTTAGAATTTGGCTAATCCATTGTGATCACATTTTATGCTTTAATAGCTAAATACTCAATGGATCAAGCATTGTTTGTATTCAAAACTCACATAAACTCATCTCATCTTATTATTACAATTTTATCAAATTTCTATACAAAATATAATAAATAATTCAATTTTTTCAAATTTTAAAATAATAATAAAATTAAAAATAATATTCTAACAATATTTTATTCAACTCATCTCTGAATCCAAACGGGGTGCTCAACTTTGATTGAAATTTATTGATAAACTAATAAGTTTCTTCATTTTTCAACAAGGTTTTATTTACTATGTCCAATATCAACATTAAATACATTCATGATACGTAAAAGATTTGACATTAATATAGTCTATAGATATCGTGACATATCCGCATCAACTAAGTGGAACTTGAATTTAACTACCTTGATTTTCAACCTATTTTATTTGAAATGGGTTCATGGTATTAATGTTAGCACAAAGGTTTGCCAAGAAGGCTGAGTTTCCACCATTGCCTTTGAGACTATATAAATATATATTTATATAAATATATAAATATATTGAAAACCATCATGAAATTCTGTTTTGCTGGATTCTTCACATGCCTTGGCTTCATGACAGTAAGATCCGCCACCTAGAATGAGGTGATATTTTTGCAGAGTAGTGAGGGCATCACATTATAGAGATTATTAAATATTATGTTTTCTTTTTGTTTAATCTTAAAAGAAAATTCCAGGATCAATATGGTAGGAAGTGAATTAAAAATATTCTATAAAATTTTGTCCATGAATATAAATAGACTAGTTCATTTCCCAATGCACTTCTCTAAATTAATTATATATATATATCTATATATTATATTCTCAAGACAAATATAAATTATCAAATCTATCTTTTTCCATCAGTTTAAGTTTTTATTATTTTTTAAGACAAATATTAATTTCACGTAATATCAAAATAGAGATAATGAGTTTGAACTCTAACTCTACTCTCTATTCTCTTTAATTTAATTATTCCACGTGTTTGACCTATTTATTAAGGGAGAGTCTAGCTTACATGCGAAGGGAGTGTATCTTACACGCGAATGGAGTGTTAAGATAAATATAAATAAGGAAATCTATATTTTTTAATTAGTTTAAACTTTTAAAACAAATAGTAATTTAAGAAAAGACTTAAAAATGAGTAGAATTTACAAAATATAGAAAGGGACAAAATCCCCCCCTATTATAAACAAAAAATACAATTTTGACAGAGAGGTATTAAAAAGGAGTGGCACTACAGCCATCGCTCCCAGCTATCACTTGGAGCTACTGTTAGTTATAGGATTTTTTTTTTTTTGCTTTTTCATTCATGTGTTTTTTAACACTTTTAAATATTATTTTAAAAAATAAAAAATTATAATATTATTAATAAATACTTACTTAATCACTAAGTAAAAAAATTTAAAAAAATCACAATAATAAAATAGAGCAATAAAAATAAACGATGAGAGTAGTATTTTCTATTAAAAAGTTTTGTTAAGTCTCGTTGTCACCAAACAAATATTCTGTGCTTTTGTGTGCCTATATATAAATATAAATATAAAAGAATTAGGAACATAAACATGAAAAGATGGGAAGGAATCTAATACTTTTCTTTATTCCAAAAATAGGGCCATGTGATCAACAAGCAACTACTCCAGCTCAGCTCCAATAATATTGTCACTTGTGTCAACTCCTCCTGCCTTCAAACCTTTCTGTCATCCTCGTTTTCTCATCTCTTTCTTAACTTTGAATTTAAAAAATATAGAGTTTGCTATATTTTTAAAAGAGTAAACGATTGATGTTGGGATCAATTTTCTCTTACCATTTAATTAAATTTAGATATTGTTTATCCTTACGGTTGACACAAGTGACCCTAGAATAAGAGAATTTTTTTCTTGAATTATCTAATATAAACTTGCTGAAAACTCTTTACCGAGAGCCTATGCACTGCCGAAATTAGTTAGGACACTTTTCTGGACACTCGATGCCAATAAAAAAAATTAAATTTAGATATTACTAAAGCTGCATATATAAGTATTATGCAATCAAATTGTAAATATTATATTGAAAAAACATCTTACACTCTCAAATCACTAAAATTCTATACTTTATTGTTAAGAATATAATACAAATAATTAAATTTATTTTTTATAATCAACTTAAATTTTTAGAATAAATAATAATTTTACATATAGTAGAATAGAAGCTTTGGGTTTAACCTGAATTTTACCATCTACCTCATTTAATTAAATATTTTAAGTGTTAAACTAATTTGAATTTGGATTCTACTCTCAATCATGCATATGGGCTCATTTGGATACAGAGGTATCTAATCTTATCTAATTTTAACTAATAATCTTACTATTATTTATAAATCATCTCAACTCATTTTATCTCATTTCACTATCCAAGCGGGCCTTAATGAGAAATAATATTCCATGTGTTGAGTCCTTTCAGGGAGTGTTGTTCACAGGCGAGGGTGAATGTTAAAAATATAATACAAATAATTAAATTTATTTCTTTTGATCAATTTAAATTTTTAAAAAAATGGGTAATTTCATACTCGTATCTCTAAACTATTAAAATTGAAATTTTAATTGTAAATATTAATTTGTTTTATAGAGATTTTAAACAAGAAAAAAAGGCATAAAATCTTCTTGAATGGACTGCACTGAAACTTCAATTGAAATTGGAGTCATAGAGAGAGAGAGTGTGTGTCAGAAAATCCAAGTGGATTGGGTTGGATTTCACAAGGGATCTGACACAAAGCCACAAGGAAGGGCAAACAACATTAATCTCCTGCTAATTTCTATCACCGCCCAGGCTGCCCCTTTTCTTTCTTGTATGGAAGCCACTCCACCAGATTATTTTCCTCATTATTAAGAGCTAATATTTTTTTTTTCTTTTTTGAAAATATAAGTTCATTTCTATTTTTTTTTTGGTAAAGGGTAATCTCTAATTTTAGAATCATTTAAATATATGACGGAATAAAAAAAAGGGTACTAATAGTCTTTTTTGCTATACACATATATATATATATTTATATATGCATGTATGCTTTCGTATCTTAATTCTTTCCACATAGATGAAAATTTGAATATAAACCTCTATCTATTTGATTTTTTTAATATCATAAAACAATATTTATATTCATTTAAAAATTGAAAATCAATATTCTTTAGAAAATGTTGGGATATTCAACGTTTATTTGTTAAAGTATGTTTTATTTATGAATTTGAGCAATGTTCCGACATTACACTTCCATTTCATTATCTAAAATGTGTCACTTTTGTTATTATTGGATCATTTTTTTATTTTTTTCAAAGAAAAACTCAAATATTGATGGACAATGTCAGCTTATCATAGGAAAATGAAAGTGAGATCAGAATGTGCTATGTAGAATTTGTCATCTTCCAAAATTTTGAATTCAATCATCTCCCACTACGATAATGCGATGAAAAAAAGTAAATAAATGTAGGACGGGAAAAAACCTTGCACCATTCCACTATCGAATATAAAAATTAACAAATTACACCGCCAATTATAATAATGCATACCATTTATTAATTCGACCCGTGATATGTCACTTATTTTTCATCCATCTTAACAGTCAAGATTAGACGGAAAGTATTATTTGTCAGTATAACTAAAAGAAGAAATATATTCTTATAACAAAAAAAAAAGATGAAATATCTTAATTTTGAAATAAAGTAAATATAAAGTGTGTGAATTTGCATGCGCATCAAACCCCTTTGTCACCAAATGCACGCGTTGCTTTAATTCCAATGTGGACTTAGGAGTTAGGAGACAAAGACGGAGACAGAAGGACGCGTTTTTTGCCAAAATGGCAAAGAGAAATGAGAAAAAGTAGAGAGCTAAAAGTAGGCTATTCTTCTCAGGTGGCTGCTAGGGCCACCGTGGATTCTCACCGAGAATCTTTCCGGTAATTTATTTTTATTTATTTTTGTTTTTTTTACACATTTTTTTTAAATTTTTAAATATTTAAAAAATAAATAAAAATCATAAACTCATTAAAAAAATATTTCCTTAATCATTAAATTAAAAAAGAAAAGAAAAGATAATCGGTAGAAATTGTTAGGAGTCTCTCTCACCGAGAGTGGCATTTTCCTTAACCTTATCTCTCCATACAAACAAGTTGCTCGGACGGTTCATGTTGCTTTCAAGACTCGTGGTTTTTTATCAAATACTGCCTACAAAACGCTGCACATTGACAGGTAATTTCTTCCTTTCTTGCCTTTTCTTTTGCTGTAGTTGACCATAAAGGGTTTGTTAGAGGGTGCATGGATGGTGTACCACACGGATTTGGTGACTACTACTTGGTTGAGTTTGACATGTGGGAAATGCTTGCTAGATCAGCCCACATTGATGAGACCAGTCTAGAAGCCCATTTGACTTTTTTAAACAGCCCTAAGGGAAATAACTATTATTTATTTTGATTAAAAGAAGTGCTACAGTCACAACTTTTTTTTTTTTTTTTTAAATGAAAGTAAACTTATGAACTGATATGATTTTACAATAAAAATAATTTTATATAATCTGACGTACTAGACAAATTATTTTGTGAGTTTACTTCTATAAAGCATTTCTCTTTAACAAGTTGTCATTCTCAAAATTATTGCATCCACACATAGCAAATCAATTCAAGAATCAAAGTGCATACAATTATTAGAGACATCACTAACTGTAGATGTAAGAGTTTGGCTAAGATTAGGTGACTAAGATGATAAGTTTAGATATGACTAAGTGACTAAGATGATGGATTTTGTCTTATGTTGGGTTTTATAATTTAAATGAATGTAAAATACTTTGAGTTTATCTAAAATTGTTTTGATCTTAGGTTGTTGGGAAGTGATTTAAATAAGTCAAAAGTATAGAAGCGAGTTCCAAGAGATAAATCTATCAAGAGAAGAGTTCAAATATGAAATTGCTATTGCTGAGAAGATAAATATCAGGTTCTAGCAAGCTATCAGCAGAATCCGTTAGTAGAGTTTCACTATGACTTGGAAACTATTTCTAGAAATCTATTTAAACTGTCATACTAGTTAGGATCTGTAGAAATTCAGTTCTAGGTATTTTTTAGAGTAATTTTCAGTGTATATTTTGGTGAGAAAATTATTTAGAGAATTTTCATTTTGTTTCTATCAAAAAGTGTGATTATTGATCCAAGATTGATATATAGTGATCGTGATTCAGCTACTGAAATTCTAGGAGAAAAGTCAATATTTGAAGATCGTCAGATGTTCTAGCTTCTACTGCAGTAGAGACAAACAAGTCGTTTGTCGTGTCATGTGAGAGAGTTAATTGACAAAAGTTTTGTAATTGATTTTCAAATAATAAAATTGACTTTTCTAAGTTTGGTTTCTTCGTAGGGTTTTTCCTTTAAAGAGTTTCCATTTGTTACCAATCATAATGTTATGCAATTTATCTAGTTTATGTTATTGCTTTATTATTAAATAATTGCATGGTTGAAGACTAACAAATTTGTTAAATGAATTGGCAGAACTTTGAATTAAAATACAGGAATACGTGGTTAATTTCACTAACAAATCAAGACCTTTCATTATATGAATGTGATTAACCACAAAAGAAAATGATAGAAACTTATAACAGAATTAGAAACAACTCCTACTAAAAGAATAAGGGGTTGTTTGGAAGACTAGATGATTTCATAGCATCTCATCTCATTTTTTTTTTAAAGATCATTCAAATACAAATATTCTTCAATTTAGATTTTCAACTTTTTTATTTAATCATTACCTAATCATTATAATTTTTTCAAAATTTCAAACAAAATACAAAAAAACAATTTAACTTTTTCAAATCTTAAAATAAAATTAATATTACAAAATTATTTTCTAACAAGATTTTAAATTTATAATAGTTTTATTCAACGGGTTGTTTGGATTCAGAATTGATTTCAACTCATCTCATTTTATCTAATCATTACAACTTTCATAAATTTTTAAACAAAATATAATAATCAATTCAACATTTTTAAATTTTAAAATAAAAATAATATTAATATATTATATTCTAATAATATTTTATTCAACTTTTAACTTTCATCTCAACTCATCTGACTATCCAAATTTCTAAACCTCCCCTTATTCTTTCTTTTTTTTCAAAATCCCACAAAATATCATAATTTGTCACTATTATTCACACACAGATTTATTATTATTTATAAATTTTTTATTTCATCTAATTGTCTAATCAAATCTAAGCTTTAAGATAGACTTGCTTTATATTTATTTTATTGTAAGAAAAGAGTTACTTTATCCATCAAGTGTTATCGCTCAACTTGATTGTTTAGGAAATTATTTATTTATTTATTTTTATTTAATAATTATGAAAGTAATTTTAACTGTATTAATATATTTTTTTTATTTTTTAAAAATATTTAAATCTATTAAAAAAATATAAATAAAAAAAAATTAAAAATTAACTAGGGCCAAGGAGAGCGGGCTAGCCCGACTCTTATTATATTATATCACCTAATATTCTAAGATTAAGCTCAAGACATCTAATCAAATAATGGCCAACCGACCTATCACCTCCGTTGGACAAAACTTATAAGACTTATCTCGCAAACTGTCAAATAATTATTTCCCCGCCAATATCTCGCAAACTGTCATCTCATTCTTGAATATTATATTATTAATTAATAAAATAATAATATATGCACATCTAAATAAAATTGCGTTCAATTTTTTTATTAAAAAGTAAATCTTACAGTAAAAAAATAAGTGCCATTTCTGATTCCCTTAATCCAGGACATCATTTGCCCTCGCAAGCATAAAGGTGGTCATGAAAATAGTATATACATATATATATATATATATTGATTTTGCTACATAATTTCTACTATATTCCACATTCTATATTTTTTTAAAATTTTAAATTTTTTAATATTTAAATTTTTTTTTATTTTATTCTTTTTAAACTATTTCAAATTTTCTATTCACTCTTCATATAAAAAATATTTAATAAAAGAAAAAAAAATTAAAAAATTAAAAAAAAATATAGAGTATAGAATATGGGTAAATAGTAAGAGGTTGTAAATTTTTTTTGTATGTATTATTTTGGCCAATCTAGGAACTTATTTTTGGAGACAAATTAGTATTAAAATAATTAAAATTCTATATATTTTTCCTTCACATATATATATTGTACTAAGAAAATTTTATACACCATACTGTCATCCGACTTTCATCCCATTAAATATGATGTTGTACATTTATCACCATTAAATAATTATTTATTATATATTTTTTTATCATCTAATAATGATGAATGTACCACATATCACTTAGTATAATTAAAATAAAATGCGAGTGTGGTATATAGCGAATAAAATATAGGCAGTATATAAAAAATGAAGAAATATCATGCATAGAAAAGATAAAATATAACAATAAAGAAAAATCTTGAAAATGACTCCACCAAGAATGCAGAAAGATACACGCTATGAGTTTTTAATATGAGTCCTGGACCCGTGGACCGATAAGTTCATTTTTGTTTTTTATTTTTATTTTTTTCTATTATTTATTTATTTTTTAAACATCTTTAAATATTTTTAAAAAATAAAAAATAAATAAATTTATTAATAATCATTCCTTAATTATTAAGATTTTAAAAAAATAATAACAAACGGCCAAACCATCGGTCACTTCAGCATTTCTCTTTTAATATATATATTTGACTTCTCTTTAGAGAAAGGGTCTATAATCTCCTGAATAAAAATGTGAACAGCCGCTACAACTCAATATACAAATAAATAAATCATATATATAGAAAAATAAATCAAATATTGATTTATATTAGATCTAATACTATGGTAGAACCTAAGGAGATTATGTCCTAGTTCAGTTTCCCATCCCACCCATTAGATTCTTCCATCTGCAGGCTCTTTTGCTTGCACCAACATAAATACTGAGGAATTTGCCGATCGTCTCCAATAACCCAGCTATGCTTTGCAACAGCCTCCAATGTCATTCTCATCTTTGGGTCTGCAGTATTAGAATGCTTTAGTTCAAATGCAGAGGCCCCAAGCGCACAACAGAGCATGCACACAAACACATGGGGAAATATTCCAGGGAATCCAGAACCTATAAAAGTATGGCTGGAAAAAAGAGAATGTTGACGAACATATTCCACTGACCTTTGCAAAGAAGTCCCTCGAGCAAGTTCTTCGGTCCCGGGTTCATATCATCTGGGAGAACCAAGGGGCTATTAACAATCTGGTGAAGAAAATACCCCTTAGAAAATTGTTAGAAAACACAAGGCTTAGGGAACAGAAATTTTGGATACAGATTTGTGCACCTTCACATATGTATCCTGCCTGAAAATGAAACTGTGACAGAGAAGTTGAGAAATATTGTCACTGTTATTTATGTAACCAAGAACATAGGAGTCTTCAAAAAAAGGATTTCTTTATGATCCCAGAAATATTGCAGATGCCAGATGCTAAACCTATATCCACATGTATACCATATCGAAGTAAGAATGTGTTTAAGAATCATCACTGATTCTAAACTATTTTTTGGCCGATAATACTTTTGCTCCTTTTCTCACAAATGAGCACAAGCATTTCACCCAAAGTTCACCCAAAGTTCATACGGAACAAAGCCCTTAACACCACCATGGTACCTTCAGAACATTTATCACTTCTGTATTTATATACATACAAGAATACTCCTGCAGAAGAACTCAACCAGGGATGGGAGAGGGATGATACAGTTTTCACAAAATTTGCTCATCTTGCATATCATCAACCAAAAAAATCAGAGAAAATTTTCATTTAGTTTCTCATGCCATTCAATAAGTGATCTTAAAGAAACTAAGGGCCGTTTCATTACCTCAAATACCTGGCTGACGCTGAAATCCCCTATTTTTACTGTACCATCACGAGTAACCAACAAATTATCGGGTTTAATATCACTGTGCACAATATTCTGCATTTATAAATAGCACACAATTAGATTCATCATATAATGAAAGCCGGTCCACTTCACAAAAGGGATGAAACCAGTGTAAGAAATGTATATAATGTGTCTTGGATGCTCCAATTCCCTTTTCTGTTCTTAAGCTCTTTCCCCACTTCCCAGTTCCCAGTTCCCCCGTCTTCTTGTTTTTGTCGAAGTACTCCCCAGAGCAAATACCATCATGTATTCAGTTGCTCATAACCATAATCAAAGTTTCAAGAGGTCCCTCTTTGCCAGAATACATAAATTAAATATAGTTTTTTTTTTTAAACTAAACTGTAAGTTTTACCATATAATCGCGTTTATATGTAAACTAATTTACAACCCATGAAGAACTGCTACAACCCCAGAAGACCCAGACCATTTTATTTTATTTTATTTTTGATAATTATAAAAGCAGTAAGAATACTTGTTCTTAGAATTCAAAGAGTGATTTTCAGATTTAGAAATATAGAGCATAACAATTAAAGATAGAAACAACTTGCTCCGGCCTACAGAAAAAAGAAAAGAAAAGGGTCATAGGAATAAGAATACAAAATTTTACAAAGAACTGGAAGATTCTGGCAGAAAATTTTTTACATTGAAATAAATTATCCGACTCCATACCCCAAGTGCGCTATTAGGAGACCAAACGAACTAACAAGCACAGTTGACATATAACCCAACTCTCAAAACCAAGTTCGAAAAGCAGAATTCTGAGATCATACATGAGCATGAAGGTACATAAGCCCAGAAACTATATCCTGTAGGTACTTTCTTGCTGTGGTTTCTCCCAAGCCACCTTGTGGCCCTGAACCCTCACAAACCCACTTGGCCACTTGCCTTCCACATATTCAAGAAGTGAACACAGAAAAGGAATAAAATCACAATCAAGCAAAATGCTAACCAAGTTTTTAAAATATTTCAATCTTCATGAAAAATAAACATCACAAAATAGAGCACATTAGTTTTAACAAAAACAGAGAAACATTGCAAAAAAAGAAGTGGCACAATATACCCATGTAAAAGTGATCGGTGTTTGGGTCATCAATCACCTCGATGAGATTGACTATATTAGGTGATCCAACGTTTTCATGATTAGAACCTGCAAGGAAAAATAATTTATTTATTCCATGATAATACTAATGCTTAAACATGATGATAAATAGGCTTATGCATTTGATCATTCATTTACATGATGAAAAACAAAATCAATCAATGATAAGAAAATGACAAGTGAAATATATGTTCGTGCAAGAAACTAATTCATGGTGTGGAAGATATCATATAACTAGAAGAAACTTGAACTATAAGCATTCTAAGGTAAAGAATAATAGCTATGAGAATATTGATTATTCTCAAAACATGAAGAAGTAGCAGGATTTTACCACCACTGTTTGCAACAAAACTGTAATATGAGTCATATGACAGTGGTAAGGAACAACCTAGAGCATCGGCCAAGAAGAAGGAAAACACTGGAGATTTTCCAATACAGAATAGGATAAATTACAAAATAAAACAAAGTTTGCAGATACCTCTCGAAGCACATCAGTCATGGCAGTCTCTGAAGGTGCAACTCGTAGCTTTAATAAATGAGATTTATGAAATGCCTGTTATTTAACAATTAAGCTCATGAAATTAAGAAGCGAAACCACTATTTTGTCATGAATTTCTGAGTTATCCGCAAAATACCCAAATTGTATATTATTCATAACACAGGAAGTATCCCAATCTAGTCTCAATCATAATTGTTCCAATATTTTTCCAAATAGGGAGAAAATACAGCAATATTATGGACAACTAGATTAGCCCAAATAAATCAAAATTAGCCAGAATGCATCACTCAGTACTACCCTTTTTACAACAACAAGATGCAAAGTAGCCAATTGAGACAAAAGAAGAAGCCGCCTCTTTAAGCAGGAAAAAAATACCTTAATTGCGAAATGCTTCCTGTCTACGCTGCTTCGATATAAAACCTGTTGCAAATGCAAGGAAAAATGCTAAAGAAGAAACTCCTTCAATCAAAGAGATGCAAACCAACTTCATCAAGATTTTTCTCACCACTTTCCCATAGCTACTAGCACCAATTTTACACTCTCAAACGTACTCATTGACCATCTTATTGCCATTTTCATCCTGAAAATGCAATTTTTATCACAAAAGATATTGATAAAAGTGAGAAGTTCCAAAGTGAAGTGCAGCTAAGCCTGCATGTAAATTTAAATGGAATATACACAAGCACATCTATGAAACCATTCCTACATCCCTAAGCCAACCAATATCAGAATAATTTAGCCTCTCAATCTCATTTTGAACCAGATATATATATATAATAGGGAGAGAGAGAGAGAGAGAGAGAGAGAGAGAGAGAGAGAGAGAGAGAGAGAGAGAGAGAGAGAGAGAGAGAGAGAATATCTATCGTACTTGGAAGTGACAATTGATGCCATGAGAAGAAAAATATTAAAAGCCTTCAATGACAGTATACTGTTAAAGTCTTTCTAGGAATCTGTTAGAATTATTAGGGCTTGTTTGGGAACACAACTGTTCTAAGATATTTTCAAACTACTTCACTTCTATTCACAAATTATTTTATTACTATTTACAGATATTCTGAGATATTCGAGCCCTTAAAAGATTCTTATTTAAAACCCTTTTTTTATAAGTATTCTAGATGATACACAGTTACACATATGAATCTTTAAGCACTCTCACTTCAATGAAAGCACATAGCCCATACGTAATAAGCACATTAACAATATCACTGCTGATTCTAATAACTTCTGTCTCTATATGAAAATCTATCTATCTCGAAGCATGCACACTTGTATGATTTCTTGATAAGTAATAGGTTAAAGATTTTCATCATTCAAATAAGACTAAAATTTATACCTCTAATCGAACAACTTTATTGGTTTCCTGGACAGGATATTGCCTGCAAATCATTCCTTTCTCTTCTTGGAGCCTTAAAATCTCTCCAGAGCATTTTGGGGGACTGTGCAAATCGCATCATCTCCTTGAGGGGTATCAGTAACATCACCATTGTATGAACACTCGCCATCATCATCCATATCTTCATCCAACAACAACTCCAGGGAATGGTGCTTATTGAAGCCATAAGTTGGGCTCAGTTGTCGTTTTTGCCTTGTACTAGAACCAAAACCAAAGCCAAAGCAACCGCAGCATCCTATCATTCTCGCAACAATCTTACTCAACATCAGAAACTTGAACCTTAGTTATTTTAATTGTCAGCAACGGAAGAATAAAATTTATTCCAACACCTGTAAAGAAATGCCTACCATAAGGTTAACAAATCTCAAATTTCCTAACCCACTAAAAACCCTGGGCTGGATTTTTTGATCTTGAAATAGTTTTCACAGCAAAAAATATTGTTAAGTTAAGCAACACTGACTTGGATCTAGCATAAGTTTCTTCCTGTTAAAATAATAGACAAGCCTATATCAGATGACCATACATTATGCCACTTGGAAGAAAGAAAGCAGACCTGATTTCCAAGAGGAGAGGGCTCCAAGCACAAATTGATTTCCAAGAGGAGAGGGCTCCAAGCACAAATCGGCTTGGCTATTCTAGCGGATGCCATTCAGCCAAATGAAAGAAACGACTCAATTGTTGAATCCTTTTTTATTTAGAGGCAGTATCTTGACATTCCAGATTATAACAACAAATGCAGGCTCAGGCCAAACCACCCTCTACCCACGACACTTTTGACCTTATCATAATCCCATTATCAGATAAAGAAAATAGAATCAGAAATCCAAACTAAAATTAAAATAATTAAAAATAATAAAACTACCTAGACTAATAAAATAACGCGTCAAGCTAAATAGAAGTGGAAAATACAAAAGAGAAACTTGCTTAAGAGTATCAAACCCAAATGCTCTGAATACAATTATTAACATGTTCAACAGTATTTTGATATAAATTAAAAAAAACCAACAGTACATTATAAAAATCTTAAATCCTACCTTGAAAACCCTATACCCCAAACTTGCCAAGGACAAATTTTCCCACCCAAGGAACGACTTTCTGGAACAAAAAATCTTCACAATTTTTTATTATTCATCCACATTTCACACTCCACTTTTTTTCTATTTTTTTTAAATTTTTTTTATCAAATATTTTTTATATGAATAGTGAATAAAAAATTTAAAATATTAAAAAAAAAAATTCAAGAAAAAATTTTAAAAAAATATTAAAATGTATAGAGTGTGGAGTGTAAGTAAATAGTAGGAAGTTATGGAGCAAAACCCTTCTGAAATAAGCACTGTTGGGAAATTGTAGTCATGGGAGGAATGATAGATAAGAAAGCGGGAAAATGAGGAAAATCAACGATAGAAAATGGGGGGCTACATGAAGAAGTAGAGGATCGTAGGTGGATACAGCTAGAACTAGAGGCGGTGATCTATGTCAATCAAGGTTAGTTTGGGGGAGATGTCAGGAATTTTGGATTTCAATTGGGTATATTCGAGGGCATGCATAGAAGGTGACAAGAATAGGAAAACCAGAAGCGCGTCCGAAGAATCAGCAGCAGCAATGGGGAAGGTTTGTAAGGTGCTACTAATGGGCTGGACACCAACTTCGTTCGCATCCGAAAACCGATCCGGCATGAAAGAAAAATATGTACCGTTCATATATTGTTCCGTGTCTGCATCACGGCTCCAGATGAAAAGAGTCCACGAAATTTGATGTGAAGCAAGATGATACTCTGTAATATTTGTATTAGTCAGGTGTATTGAGGTACCTCTGCACACTGCACGCTGCACACAGAAGTTCCGCTACAGAAGCAGCACCCACCATCGCAGCAGCTGACATTCTAGAGGATTTGCCCATAATAGAATAAATATTCTTGTAGCCACGTGTTATCTCAAGATTGACACAGTTGTATTCTTTGTTATAGAATACACATTATAAATAGAAGTGTAGTATGTACAAAAAATGTAATGAGAATGAGAATGAATTCTAAGTTGCTTATGTCTGGGTTGTCCATGGCGTTTTCTCAAACACTTTTGTGCTTCCTCTTCCTCTTAAATTTAGAGTGGTATCTAGAGCCTAAGACTCACGTCACAACTCCTCCATGGCCAACTCACAAAGAAAAGTCCTCCTCCTCCTCCTCCTCCTCCAATCCCACCTCCCTTCTCACTTCCGCTTCACACTCTATCACCATCAAACTTACCAACTCAAATTTTTTACTCTGGAAAGCACAAATTGTGCCTTTTCTACATGGACATCAACTTTTCGATTATGTTGATGGCACCATGTCTCCCCTCTGTGCTCTCATTGATGATAAAATTAATCCTGAGTATACTCATTGGGTCCTCCAAGATCAACTCATCATCTCTGCTCTCACTTCCTCCCTTTTCGATTCTGTGCTTGCCCATGTCCTCGACTGTAAAACTTCCCGTGAAATCTGGTCAACTCTCGTCAATCTCTTTCAAGCACAATCTTCTGCTCATGCCTTCCATACACACTATCAGCTCGCCACTCTCAAAAAAGGATCTGAGTCCATTTGTGACTACTATAACAAAGCTAAATCACTTGCCTCCTCTCTTGGTGCGGCATGCCATACTTTCACAAATCAAGAATTCTCGATTTTCCTCCTCTCTGGTCTTAGGTCTGATTACGAGTCTCTCATCACATCTCTCACTACTCGTCCAGACCCCCTTTCTCCAACTCAAATTTACAGCTACCTTCTTAACTATGATTCGCGTCTTTCACACTAGACACAGATATTGCTCTCAGGTTCTTCCTTCTCTGAAAACAACACAGTCATGAGAGCACCATCTATACTTGGCTCTCCCACTCGTGGTCGTGGTACCTTCCCTCGGGGTCGTGGTCGGGGACCTCAAAGTGGTTGTTTCTTCCCTAGCTCTGGCCGTGGCAATTCCCCCTCTCAGTTCTTTCAGAATCACAATGATTCTTGACCTGTTTACCAGCTTTGCCACAAACTAGGTCACACTGTTCTTACTTGCTACCATAGATTTGACTATGCCTTTCAATCCCCCGCTCCACCTTCTTTGACTGCACGTCTCACCCAAATTTCCCCTTCACCATCACACACCTCTTCCTGGTTCCCTAATACTGCAGCCACTCATCATTTTACACCTAATCTCTCCATCCTCAACCTTGACTCTGTGTCTTACCAAGGTTCTGACCAAGTGAGCAACGGTGATGGCTCCTCTCTCCCCATTCAGCACGTTGGCTCGGCTCAACTCCATTCTCCTTACGGCAAATTTCTCTTACACAATCTCCTCCATGTTCCTTTAAGTTCTAAAAACCTTCTCTCTGTTAGAAATTTTTGCATTGATAATGATGTTTTCTTTGAGTTTCACTCTGCTTTTTTCTGTGTGAAGGATTTGCGTACCAAGGTGAAGCTTCTTCGAGGTCCCGTTGAGAACGGGCTTTATGTTCTGCCATCGCAACCCAGTCCTGCATCTACCTCAGTCACCCCCCCTTCTTCTTCTCCACAAGCCTACATCGGCACTCGTACCTCTGCAAATCTCTAGCACCACCACCTCGAACATCCCTCTCCTCGCACAACACGGCCCACTCTTCAGAAATACAACCCTCCAACAACATCAAGCCATAATCTCTCATTCTGTTCAGCGTGTTCTCAGGCCAAAGCCCATGCCCAACCTCATCCCCCTTCCCCATCTCGGTCCAGTGGGCCCTTTCAACTTATATTTCTTGATGTATGGGGTCCATCTCCAGTTTTATCCACAAATGGATGTCGGTATTTTCTTTCTATAATAGATGACTTTTCTAAGTACTTGTGGTGTTTTCCTCTACATTTAAAGTCTGATGTGGCATCCATTGTTATTGCCTTTTTACAACATGTTCGTACTTTCTTCTCAAAAAATGTTGTGTCCATCCAAATTGATGGTGGGGGGAAATTTCGTCCCCTCCACCCAATTTTCCAAAAAAATGGCATTACGCACCATTTCACTTGTCTTTATTCCCATCAACAAATTGGGACCATTGAACGTCGTTACCGACAAATTGTTGAAGTTGGGTTGTCCTTACTAGCTCATGCATCCATGCCCCAAAAATATTGGGGGGAATCTTTTCAAACAGCCACCTATCTAATTAATCACATGCCTACCCCTGTGCTTTAGGACAAGTCACCTTTTGAAGTTTTAATGAGCCATCCTCCTGACTACAATTTTCTTCGTGTCTTTGGGTCTGCTTGTTGGCCCAATTTAAGGCCTTATAATCATCACAAAATTGATCTTAGGTCTCAATTGTGCGTTTTCATGGGCTACAGCCCAGACCACAAAGCTTACAAATGTCTCCACTTACCTTTAGGCCGGTTGTACCTTTCCCGTGACATGGTCTTTAATGAACAAGCCTTTCTGTTTTCACCCAAGCCCACTAACTCATCTTCCTAGACTCTCTCCTCACCTACGACACCCATCTTCACATCTTTTCTTCTACCACCATTGGCCCACTCTCCAGACCCAAACTCATTCTCTAGTCCAAGAGAGTCGTCCTAGCCCACATCCCCCTCGTCAAACAACTCCAACTTTAGCCCTTCATCGTCTTTCTCTGCCGACTCCTCTTTCCCAGATATCCCTAACTCTCCAACCGAATATGTCGCCCACCATCTTCAGCTCAAGTCCTTCCTATTTCTCCCCCAAAATCCACACAGCCTCTTCCCAGTATCTCTCACTCTCATCATCCGATGACTACCCACTCTCGAACACTTACTCTCCGTCCACGTGTGCGCCCTGATGGCACCATACCCTGGCCCTAAAAAAAATCCATCCCTCTCGCTCACAACCTCTTCTCTCACCCAGTCTTCCTCCCCCTCCTTGGTTCCGGAGGAATCAACGTGCTTCACTGAGGCCAATAAATACCCAGAATGGCGCCTGGCCATGTCTGAGGAATTTCGTGCATTACTTCTCAACCAAACCTGGGAACTTGTTCCCTCCACCCCTGATCTCAACATCTTAGGCTCGAAATGGGTTTTGAAAACTAAGAGGTGGGCCGATGGAACTCTTGAACGCCGTAAGGCACGACTTGTGGCCAAGGGCTTCCATCAGCAGCCTACTTTGGACTTTCATGAAACATATAGCCCTGTGGTCAACCCAGTAACTGTTCGTCTCATTCTCTCTGTTGCCGTAACCTTCAACTGGCCTCTCCACTAACTTGATGCGCAGAACGCGTTCTTGCACGGAGACCTCAAAGAAGCTGTGTTCATGCAACAACCACCTGGCTTCGCTCATCCAGAATATCCATCACACAAATCCCTCTATGGCTTAAAACAAGCCCCTAGGGCTTGGTTTGCTAAATTGACTGATAAATTGTTTTCACTTGGTTTCGTTGCATCTCGGTTCGATTCTTCTCTTTTTATTTTAAATATTACAATTGACTATGTATACATTCTCATTTATGTTGATGATCTAATTGTTACCGGTTCAAATCCTACTCTCATCTTTGATCTTATCTCTTCTTTGAATTTATATTTTCCTGTTAAAGACTTAGGTTTTTTGCACTACTTCTTAGGCATTGAAGTCACTAGGAATTCATCAGGTCTTTTTCTTTCTCAGTCTAAATATATCAATGATTTGTTACTAAAAACTCGAATGCACAATTCCAATCCTGTTACTACTCCCATGTCTTCCTCGACTTAACTGTCTCTTCTTGAAGGTTGTACATTTGAGGATCCCCAACTCTATCAGTGTGGTTGGCAGTCTCCAGTACCTAGCCTTTTCCCGTCCAGACATCTCCTTTGCTGTAAACCGAGTCTGTCAATTCATGCACAGTCCAAGAATCCCACACTGGCAAGCAGTGAAATGGATTCTTCGTTATCTTCGTCATACCCCTTCTCTTGGTCTCTTGTTCTCCCCCTCCTCTTCCTTCCAACCTTCAGCCTTTTCTGATGCGGACTGGGCTGGATGCCCAGATGATTGCAGGTCTACAGGAGGGTTTTGCATCTACTTTGGCAAACATCTTCTGTCTTGGGGCTAAAAAAAAAAGGCCACTATTGCTCGGTCTTCCACTGAAGCCGAGTATAAATCAATTGCCAATACTGCATGTGAGGTCTTATGGTTACAATCCTTAGTCAAAGAACTTGGTATTTTTCTCAAAAATCTCCCTGTTTTATGGTGTGATAACTTGGGAGCAACTTACTTGTCTGTTAACCCTGTGCTTCATTCCCGTACTAAACATGTTGAGCTCGACTACCACTTTGTACGTGAAAGAGTTGCAGTAAAAACACTTTAGGTTTCATTCATTTCCAGCAAAGAATAGATTGCTGACATCCTTACCAAGCCATTGTCCTTTACTCGGTTCAGTCAACTTCGATCAAGCCTCACTATGACCATAGTGCCGCTTGCATCATGGGAGGGTATTGAGGCACCTCTGCACACTGCACACAGAAGTTCCACTACAGAAGCAGCACCCACCATCACAACAGTTGACATTCTAGAAGATTTGCCCATAATAGAATAAATATTCTTGTAGCCACGTGTTATCTCAAGATTGGCACAACTGTATTGTTTGTTATAGAATACACATTATAAATAGAACTGCAGTATGTACAGAAAATGTAATGAGAATGAAAATGAATTCTGAGTTGCTTATGTCTGTGTTGTCCATGGCGTTTTCTCAAACAGTTTGTGTACTTCCTCTTCCTCTTAAATTTAGCAAGGTGCTTAGGGTTAGTTCCCTTGTACAGGCACCATACTGTTTAAATATTTCCTCAAACTTCATTGAACACCTAGGTAGAAGGCACTCCTGAAGAATCCCTCGTGCTCAGAGTTGTAAGTGGCCCACAGCCATCGGTGATTCTGTTGATAAAAGGTTCTATCACTTTTTTTCATCAAAGGCTCTACCATGAAAGGTTCTGTTATTGAGATGAGATAAGATGAGATGAGTTGAGATTAAAGTTAAAAATTGAATAAAATATTATTAGAATATTATTTTTTAATATTAATATTATTTTAAGATTTAAAAAAATTAAATTATTTATTATATTTTATATAAAAATTTAAAAAAATTATAATGATAAAATGAGATGAAATATTTCTTATATCAGCATTGATACACCAAACCTCATTCCATAAGGATTTGTTGACACTCTCCTCTCAGCGCCTCTATCTTTCACACTACAAATAGAAAGTCACAATCACAATACAATTTGAGATCGATCTATTGATGTATATTACTTATTTTTTAAGTATCTTTTCCTATAAATAGGTCCTCTTACTATACATAACATTTATTCATTCAATTATAGAAGTCTATTTTAATTTATTTTATACATGGCATCAGAGACCGAGGTTCCCTATAGATTCTGTGTGGTTTTTCCGACATTTTTTTTTGGCAAGCTTGTCGTCGCTCAATGCTTTCCAACCTTCAACATAGCTCATTCTAAAATCAAATCTCAAAATCAAGTTTGCAAGGTACAGATCATCTGATTTATGAAAGACCCAATCCCATCCGACTCCAGAAGCGTCGCCACATCCCACCACAAGATTCAACTTTCAACCCACAGTCAGACGGACATACTTTCTTTTTCATATTTTTAGCAGCATCACTTGATAGGAAATTCGCCACCGAACTAAAAAAGACAAAGACCGTTGTTATCCAACACCGCATGCACCACCCAGTTGTTTGCTCTGCCGTCCACCTGCCAAAAATCTTCCCCACTCGCAAGGCAATGGTACTTGACACGTGTCGCCTTCATAACGTGCTAAGTGGCCCTAGATCCACACCAACCACCGCTGTTGCATTTGTGCCATGTCATTGTTGACTGTTGACTTTTACCGTGGTGCTTTCTACTCGATTTTTCCCAATGGCTTCATATTTTTAGTTTGTTTTTGCATTGGACTTCTCGCAATGGCTCAAAGTTCTTTTAATCTTGATAATAGTGTTCGCCCGATTGATCTTATTTTGAATAAGCCTAACTACAATATGTGAGCCCAACATATGGAAGTCTTTCTACGAAGACAACGATTATGGGGTTACGTATCTGGCAAGATTTCTCCACCTACGCCTAAAGATGGTATACATAAGATGATTTTGCTTCACGCCTTGAGGATCGGGATAGTATGCATTGTAAGATACTTTCCTAGTTTATAAACAAGTTCTTTCTATTCATTGCTTGCTTCCAAAGCTTGGGAATGCAAAAGTTACTTGGGATTTTCTAGCATGTCGATACAACTGCACTCATAATGCTTCCTTGAGATTCCAACTTGAAAATAAAAATAAGAAATAGGCTGACCTGATTCTTGACGCAAGCCTTCATCTAGCCGCTCACTTGCACAGTTGCTCTCAAAGTCAGTTTTCTTCTAGTATTGCAGAAGGATTGGCCACTCCATCAATGAATGATGCAGGCTACAATACCAAAAACAACTGGTTTCCAATCAACAGGTTGCTGCAGTTGCTCCATTTGCATATGAGTCTACTCTTGAGACTCCATCTCACCCTCCTGCTCTCACTATAATTGATGTTGAGGCACCAATTCATTAGGTTTTATCTCGATCCTTTACTGCATAGTCTGTCACCTCAGGTAAGTCTTCGTGATTCATCGACTCTGCATGTTGTAATCATATGAATTCTAACCCTACCTTGTTTTTCGACAAAACTGCCATTTCTTCTAATCTTGGCATTTGTGGTGCTAATGGTTCTCACATGTCTGTCACTCACATTGGATTTATCTCATCCTCATGCTTCTCTATTGATGATGCATACTTAGTTCCAAAACTCTCCCTAAATCTTCTTTCCGTCAGTCAGTTTTGTGAATTAGGCTTGAGATTAATTTTTGACAATGATGGTATTGTTGTGCAGGATTATTAGATGAGTCAGACTCTCGGGGACATGCTGTAAAGTTGTATGTCTTTTCGAGCTTATGCCTCTACAAATCTCGGCTAGCACAAAGACTTCTCTTTGGGGTCTTGCCCCCATCCCTATTGAGGGGCTCTTGTTGTTTCGTTATCTTTATAGATGATTATTCTCGTTATACTTGGATATATTTTTTGTAGTATCTATCTGAACTAGGAAATATTTATCTAACCTTTCACAAAATGATGCAAACTCTGTTTTCTTGTTCCATTAAAATATTCCGTTAAGACAATGTCATAGAGTATAATGAAAAATATTTTCTTAACTATTTATCCCAACATGGGGATATTTTTCCAATACTATTGTCCCTATACTTCTCAGCAGAATGGACACGTAGAAACAACACATAGACACATCTTAGACATTGTATGTACTCTTCTTGTCTTTGCCTCTATTCCTAAACGATTTTGAGGTGAAGCTGCTCTCTCTGTTGTATACACTATCAATTGGATTCCCTTACAAACTATTCACAACAAAATACCTTTTGAGCTTCTCTATAGCAAAATCTTTGATTACTCTTTACTCCATATTTTTGGGTGTGCTTGTTTTGTCACTTTGCCTGCACTTGAACCACACTCTCGGTTATGTTATTTTCTTGGTTATAACATTTCAGAAAATGGCTATCATTGTTATCAATCCATCTCTAGACTTCTTTGTGTTTCTTGTCATGTGATGTTCATGGAATAGAGAATGTTTACGAGTCTTTCTCATTTTTTTTCTTCACCTTCACAATATTCCCCTGTTTCCACTAATATTTCTATCAATTCAGTCCCTAACTTTATTGCAGAGTAGTCTAGCTCCAACTACATAGGCTCTCTACGGCCCCTCTTAATATGCCTTATGAGACTGATGATTCTCCAACTGTATCACATGTCCCAGAGTCCTCCCAAGTATTTGAACCTCGTCACTCTAATTGGGTAAGAGCACCTCCTGCACATCTCCAAGATTATCACTATTTTATGCTCTTGTTGCTTTTCAAGAACCTTGCACTTATCCTAAAGCTAGTTCTGATTCTTTTTAAAAAGATGTGTATGATGAATTAGATGCATTGAATAGAACTTGTACTTGGGACCTATTGGATTTGCCTCTTACAAAATCCGTAGTTGGATGTAGGTGAGTATACAAAATTAAGACTTGTGTAGATTGATAAGTGGAGTGATATAAGGCTCGCCTTGTTGCTAGGGGTTTTGCCCAAGAAAATAGTATTGACTATGAGGAAACTTTTGCATTTGTTGCATGACTTACTTCTATTAGACTTTTACTTGCAGTTGCTGTAGTTCGTCGATGACAATTTTTTCAGATAAATGTTAAGAATATATTTTTGAATGGTAATCTTGTTGAAGAAGTATATATGCAACCTCCACCTGGCTATCCACATCCTCCTCACAAAGCCTACCGCCTACGTCATGCTCTTTATGGTCTCAAGCAAGTTCGTTGTGCATGGTTTGCCAAATTCAGTTATGTGGTCAATCAATAAGGTTTTATTTCTGGCTCATATGACTCTGCAATGTTTTGGTGGACCACTAATGCGGGTATTATTATCATCATTCGATATGTTGACGATATGATTATTATCGAGAATGAAATTTATGGAATACAAAGTCTTCAAAGCATTATGAGTCAGAATTTCGAGATGAAGGACTTGAATAGACTCAACTACTTTCTTGGACTTGAGGTTACTTTTGGCACTGACGGTTATTACCTCTCTCAATCTAATTATGTTTCTGATTTACTTTCTCAGGGTGGTTTGACTGACATCAAGACTGCTAACACTCATCTTGAGACAAATGTCAAGCTTCTTGCCACAAATGGTGAACCTCTTTCTGATGCTACACTTTTACAAGTTGCTAGTCGGTAGTCTTATTTAAGTTACCGTTGTCACATGGCCATATATTTCCTATGCGGTACATTTGGTTAGTTAGTTTATGAGTACTCTTCAATTTACCCACTATGCTGTCGTTCTTCATATCTTACATTACATCAAGGGAACTCCGTTTCATGGACTTCATTTTTTCTCACACTCATCTCTTAAGTTTCAGGCATATTTTGATGTTGATTGGGCTAAAGATCCCACTAACCGTCGATCTACCACCAGTTATTGCTTCTTACTAGGGACTTCTCTAATTTGTTGGTATAGTAAGAAGCAGTATGTTATTGCTTGCTTTAGTACATAATCTGAGTATCGTGCTCTTGCTGACACTACGTCTGTAATTTTATGGTTACATTAGCTTTTGGTAGATATGGATGCCCTTAAACGACCTGTTCTCCCATTTACTGTAAGTCTCTTTGCGGCCCCTCCTGATATGCCTGATGAGATTAATGATTCTCAAACTGTATCACTTGTCTTAGAGTCCTCCCAAGTATTTGAACCGCGTCACTCTAGTCGGGTAAGAGCACCTCCTGCACATCTCCAAGATTATTGTTATTTTTTGCTCTTGTTGCTCTTCTTGAACTTTGCACTTATCCTAAAGCTAGTTCCGATCCTCTTTGAAAAAAAGATGTGTATGATGAATTAGATGCACTCAATAGAACTTGTACTTGGGACCTATTAGATTTGCCTCATACAAAATCTGCAGTTGGATGTAAGTGGGTATATAAAATTAAGACTTGTGTAGATTGATAAGTGGAGTTATATAAGGTTCGCCTTGTTGCTAAGGGTTTTGCCCAAGAATACAATATTGACTATGAGGAAACTTTTGCACCTGTTGCATGACTTACTTCTATTAGATTTTTGCTTGCAGTTGCTATAGTTCTTCGATGACAATTATTTCAGATCGATGTTAAGAATGTATTTTTGAATCATAATATTGTTGAAGAAGTATATATGCAACCTCCACCTGGCTATCAACATACTCCTCACAAAGCCTACCACCTACATCATGCTCTTTATGGTCTCAAGCAAGTTCGTCGTGCATGGTTTGCCAAATTCAGTTATGTGATCAATCAATAAGCTCATATGATTTTGCAATGTCTTTGTGGACCACTAATGGGGGTATTATTCTCATCATTCGATATGTTAACGATATGATTATTAACGAGAATGAAATTTATCAGATATAAAGTCTTCAAAGCCTTATGAGTCAGAATTTTGAGATTAAGGGCTTAGATAGACTCAACTACTTTCTTGGACTTGGGGTTACTTTTGGCATAGACGGTTATTACCTCTCTTAATCTAATTATGCTTCTGATTTACTTTCTTAGGGTGGTTTGACGGACAGCAAGATTGTCAACACTCATCTTAAGACCAATGTCAAGCTTCTTGCCACGAATGGTGAACCTTTTTCTGATGCTACACTTTTTTAGGCTGCTAGTCGGTAGTCTTAATTAAGTTAGCGTCGTCACACGGCCATATATTTTCTATGCGGTACATTTGGTTAGCCAGTTTATGAGTACTCCTCAATCTACCCATTATGTTGTCGTTCTTCGTATCTTGTATTAGATCAAGGGAACTCCGTTTCATGGATTTCATTTTTCCTCTCACTCATCTCTTAAGCTTCAGGCTTATTTTGATGTTGATTGGGCTGGAGATCCCACTAATCTTTGATCTACCATTAGTTATTGTTTCTTACTAGGGACTTGTCCGATTTGTTGGTGTAGTAAGAAGCAATTTGTTATTGCTCACTCTAGTACATAATCTGAGTATCGTGCTCTTGCTGAAACTACGTCTGTAATTTTATGGTTACATTAGCTTTTGGCAGATATGGATGCCCTTAAAAGACCTGTTCCCTCATTTATTGTAAGTCTCTCTACATAGTCTCTCTGCGGCCCCTCCTGATATGCCTGATGAGACTGATGATTCTCAAACTGTATCACTTGTCCTAGAGTCCTCCCAGGTATTTGAACCTCGTCACTCCAGTTGGGTAAGAGCACCTCCTACACATCTCCAAGATTATCGCTATTTTCTGCTCTTGTTGCTCTTCATGAACCTTGCACTTATCGTAAAACTAGTTCCAATCCTCTTTGAAAAAAAGATGTGTCTGATGAATTAGATGCATTTAATAAAACTTGTACTTGGGACCTATTAGATTTGCCTCATACAAAATCTGCAGTTGGATGTAAGTGGGTATATTAAATTAAGACTTGTGTAGATTGATAAGTGGAGTGATATAAGGTTCGCCTTGTTGCCAAGGGTTTTGCCAAAAAATACAATATTGACTATGAGGAAACTTTTGCACCTGTTGCATGACTTACTTCTATTAGATTTTTGCTTGCAGTTGCTGTAGTTCATCGATGACAATTATTTCAGATCGATGTTAAGAATGTATTTTTGAATGGTAATCTTGTTGAAGAAGTATATATGCAACCTCCACCTAGTTATCAACATGTTCCTCACAAAGCTTACCACCTACGTCATGCTCTTTATGGTCTCAAGCAAGTTCGTCGTGCATGGTTTGCCAAATTCAGTTATGTGATCAATCAATAAGATTTTGTTTCCAGCTCATATGACTTTGCAATGCTTTTGTGGACCACTAATGCGGGTATTATTGTCATCATTTGATATGTTGATGATATGATTATTACAGAGAATGAAATTTATGGGATACAAAGTCTTCAAAGCCTTATGAGTCAGAAATTCAAGATGAAGGGCTTGGATAGACTCAACTACTTTCTTGGATTTGAGGTTACTTTTGGCACAGATGGTTATTACCTCTCTCAATCTAATTATGCTTCTAATTTACTTTTTCAGGGTGGTTTAACTGACAGCAAGACTGTCAACACTCCTCTTGAGACCAATGTCAAGCTTCTTGTCACGAATGGTGAACCTCTTTCTGATGCTACAATTTTATAGGCTACTAGTCAGTAGTCTTATTTAAGTTACCGTCGTCAAACGATCATGTATTTCCTATGATGTTTATTTGATAGCCAGTTTATGAGTACTCCTTAATCTACCTACTATGCTGTCGTTCTTCATATCTTGCATTACATTAAGGGAACTTCGTTTCATGGACTTCATTTTTCGTCACACTCGTCTCTTAAGCTTTAGGCTTATTTTGATCTTGATTGGGCTGGAGATCCCACTAATCGTCGATCTACCATTAGTTGTTGTTTCTTACTAAGGACTTCTTTGATTTGTTGGTGTAGTAAGAAGCAGTCTATTATTGCTTGCTCTAGTACATAATCTGAGTATCGTGCTCTTGCTGAAACTACGTCTGTAATTTTATGGTTACATTAGCTTTTGGTAGATATGGATCCCCTTAAACGACTTGTTCTCCCATTTATTGTAACAATCGAAGTTCCATGCATATTGCTCATAATGATGTTTTCCATGAGCGTAGTCAACATATCGAGATTGGTTTTCACTCCATTAGGCATTATCTTCAACAAGACACCTTGCTTCTTTACTCCATGTAGGGGTGGGCTTTGACTCTGATGGAGTCGGAAAGTCCACCTCCGACCTCCGACTCCAACTCCGATTGGAGTTGGAGTTTGATTGGGCCAATGCCCACTTTCGAAAGCCCAAGACCCAAGGCCCAATATGATATTTGGACTTTTTGAAATACTGTAAAAAATCACCAACACCCTAGTGGCACAGTGAGCTTCCCAAATCTAAAAAATACTGTAAAAAATAATTAAAAAACTTACTACAATTACTAAATTCCAAAACCAAAAAGAATTAAATAAACAATCACAAATACATTGTCAATAAAAATGCAAAGGAACCCTCAAACAACCAGAACAATCACAACAAAAAAAAAACCTCCACAAGCATAAGTTCACAACATGTCAACTATACTTTTATCGTGTCATTTTAAATATCATTTAAAAGCATCAAGCATAAACCTCAACATTTCATTTCATGAAAAATAAAGACAATAGTTATTACACATAACATCCATTTATATACATACAATTATTACTTTGGGTGCATAAATAGGGGCTGCCAAAGAAGGCTTTTACATACATATACCCTTGAACATTAACACATAGCATACTTTCATAAACATCTTTCATTTCATTCATAAAGCATCATAAAGATAAACATTTCATTTTCATTCTATATTGTTTAGAAAACTCTAAAAGAGTATGAACATAATGCTTACTTGGACTCCATGCCATTCTTATTTCATGCAGTCCATTCATGTGCGTGTCAAATGACAACCTACATGCATACATAACTTAACATCATTTTCTTTCCTCAAGTGCATAAGTAGTTAAACTTAGAAAGTACCTAAACTTCTCTTCACTAGGACTTGCTTCACTTAGACACTCTATCATCTAAGTTCATTTTTTATACTTTTCTTTATCACGTTTTCTAAATTCTCAACCCATAGTTTGGGACCCACTTAAGGTCACCTTTCCAAACACAACATTCTACTCCATGTTCTTATCCTTTAAAGTGAACCTCTATGATTCACTTTAAAGTTAAGACACATAATCACTTTCATCATGCTCTTCCTACAAAACCATCTATCCCGATGCATAACTTGAACCAATCAAGTTATACATTTTAACCGTAGCCAATACATACATCTCTTCCTTCATTCATGTATAACCTAACCAGCACTTCACCGTAATCTTAACCAGGCATAATACACAACTTTAAACCAACCTTGAGACTTAAACATCGTGTACTAATGTTTAAGACAGATTATCCATTACATATGGTAAATTTGTCTGGCACATGTATTCTATCAATTGACACATGTACCCTACCCCTTTTATCACCTAAGGACAATATATAATCAACTAAAAGCTCGCTTGTGTAAACAAGTTTCATACACTTGACGCTCGCTTGAGTTGTTTTGAGTGGCTTGTAGTTAGGGTTTCCCATATAGGGGTAGTAGGGCACGGTGGTGGAGCTCGGGGCTAATTGAGGTGGCTGAGACAGTGGTGGTCATGGGTGGTGGTTGGGCTGCCGTGTATGGTGGTGGAAGGGGCTGAGGGAGGTGTTGGCTCACTGCTGAAGGGGAAGGGAGATTTGGAGAGGAAGAAGCTGAGAGGTGGTCATGGGTGGCTGAGGCTGTGGCTGGAGGTGGCTTGTAAGAAGTAGTCTGAAGCAATAGTCAAAATATACCAAGAGACGAAGAGAAAAGAGAGACAGTCAGGAGAGCTTTGAGAGAAAAGAAGAGAGTTGAGTTGAGTTGAGTGTGATTCTTCTCCTCTGTAATATTTTTCTGTTTTTCACTATTTAATAATGAAGCTATTTTCTGTGGACGTAGCAGTTGTCAAACCACATTAAATTCTTGTTATCATTGTGCACGCGGGTGTGATTATTTAATTCTGCAGTGTGATTTCCCCAATGAGTGGTATCATAGCGATTGTTGGGAGGGGTTTTTGTAGAAAACTCGTTTTTAGTGCGTTGCTCATTTTTCAAATTTGAGCATACCACTATGTTCGTCTCATCGAGACAAGAAAAGCAATGTAAACCAAAGGTTGAACGGACGCCGTACGTGCCTCTATGCTCCTATTGAAGGTCGGAGAGTGAGCCCACTCATGACACGTGCCACCACAAGCCCAAAGGGAGGAGCTACACGTGAGCCCCACGCTCCCCCACGTGACCAACGCACTCCAGAGAGGGTCCAGCGCATGAGCCCAACGCGCCCCACACGCTTAAGAGAGGCTTCGGCACGTAACACCCACGTGCCACACGAGCTCTAGGCCCTAGAAGGCGCGTGAGCCCCACACGCCTATGCATTTTCATCTGTTCCACACGCTGCACGCTTGATAAAGTTCATGTTTTTGGTTCTTTTACTCATCCTTGTGCTATTTAAGGCTAATTTTGACGAAACAAGACTCGTTTCTAACAAAATTAGGCGTTTCAGACACAACGATGCTATCCGTTTTGTGAGATTCCACCTCAAAAATCCTATATTTGCATTTTGAACTTAGAAGCAGTATAAGTCCATGGAGGATTTAGCATCAGGCACCATGATAAAGCTGACTACCTTAATGTATAGTCTTTGGAGACCTCGGATGGAGGATTTCTTGAACTGTAAAGATCTGTCTGACCCCTTGAAAAATGAAGGGAAGAAGCCAGATGAATTTACGGATCAGGTGTGGAAAATGATGCATAAGAAAACTATCGATCAGATCAGGCAATGGATCGACCATAGTGTTTTTCACCATGTGGCCTAAGAGACAGATGCATATAACCTTTGGAAGACGTTGGAGGATATGTATCAAACTAAGACTACTCGAAACAAGATCCTCCTAATGATACTTCTTGTTAACTTGAAATTGAAGAGCGACACCTTTGTTGTCGAGCACACTAGCGTGTTTCAAAACCTAGTTAACCAGCTCAGGTCCGTCAAGTTGAATCTTGGCGATGAAGAACAAGCCCTGCTACTTCTCAGTTCATTACCAGACAATTGGGCGACATTGGTAGTCTCCTTAAGTAACTCTACTCCAGATGAAGAACTTACCATGACGATGGTTAAGGATGCCCTGTTCAATGAGGAGGTTAGACGAAAGGAAACATGCATGAATCAGTCTCATGTCCTTGTCACCTAGAGTAAAGAAAGGCCTCAAGGTAATGACAGATGGAGAAATGGAGGCAGAAACATAGGCAAATCTCAACCACGTAGAAGATTCAGCAGTAGCAAGAACCAGCAGATGGGTAACATAAAGTGTTACCATTGTGGCAAAGAAGGCCACATGAGGGAAAACTGCCGCAAGTTTATAAGGGAGCAAGGTCAAAGCAACAAGCTGAGGAAAGAAGATGGTGAAACTTTGGTCACTCTTTCAGGAGATGTAGCGGTACACTTCATTAGTGACGAAACGTGTCTGCACGTTGCAAGCACGATGTTGAGTGGGTGGTAGACACAACAACATCATACCCCACCACTTCCCATATTGAATTTTTCACTATATACAAAGCCAGAGACTTTGGTATGGTAAGGATGAAGAACGCTAGTTCCTTGAAGATAGTGAGAGTTGGCAATGTGTAAATAAAACTAACGCTAGTTGCACCATGGTGTTGAAGGGTGTTCGACACATTCCTAATCTTCGGCTCAACCTGATTTCTCGGACAACCCTTGGTTGACAGGGCTATGACAGCTACTTCAACAAAGACACTTGGGAACTGTCACAAGGTGCCATGGTTGCCGCCCGATGACATATTTGCGGTACGTTATACAAGATCCATGTGAAGATCGGTTTTGATAGCCTCAATGCAGTGGAAGTTGAGGCATCACCGAATCCGTGGCACAAGAGACTCGAACACATGGGTGAGAAAGGGTTTGATACGCTTGCAAATGCAAAGAGGGCACTCATGAAAGTTGCCAAATGGATAGCGTTAAACCCTTGTGAGTACTGTTTGTTTGGCAAACAATGAAGAGTCTCGTTTAATTACTCCACGAAGAGAAGACTAGAATTGTTGAGTCTGGTACACTCTGATATATGTGGTCCCATGAAAGAAGGGTCATTGGGAGGTAATAGATATTTCGTGACATTCATTGATGAGGCTTAATGAAAGGTATGAGTATATGTTTTGAAAACAAAGGATTAGGTCTTCAAGCATTTCAAGAGTTTCCACGCCCTAGTGGAACGAGAGATGGGAAATAAGTTGAAGTGCCTGCAAACAGACAATGGAGGAGAATATATTTTCAAAA
Source organism: Pterocarya stenoptera (assembly GCA_003123785.1). NCBI lineage: Eukaryota > Viridiplantae > Streptophyta > Magnoliopsida > Fagales > Juglandaceae > Pterocarya > Pterocarya stenoptera. Next base: position 44,113 of record QEOT01009137.1, read on the forward strand.
AGTTCATTGCATACTGTGCTGATCGCGGTATTCGACATGAGAAACGGTCCAACATACCTCATAACACAATAGTGTAGCCGGAAGAATGAATCAGACCATCATGAAAAGAACAAGATGCATTCTTAGTATGACCAAGTTACCAAAGCCATTATAGGGTGAAGCTGTTCGTGTTGCCTGTTACCTGATCAATAGATCACTTTCAGCACCACTGGAATTTGAAATTCTTGAGAATGTCTGGTCTGGAAGAGATGTCTCTTACTCTCACTTGAGAGTGTTTGGGTGCAAAGCCTTTACACACATATCTAAGGAGCTGAAACAGAAACTCGATGTCAAGTCAACTCCATGTTTCTTCATTAGATATGGAGATGAAGAATTCGGATACAAGTTATGGGATCCAGTGACAAAGAGAATTGTCAGAAGTAGGGACGTTGCGTTCCATGAAAACCAATACTTATTAACTTAAGTTTCCTCAGTGTCAAGAGAGTTTAGTTCCTATACTCCAGATCCTGCACCATTACAGTTTGCCACAGATAATAAGGATATGTAGGATCGAAATCCAGAAGTAGAAGAAGAAGCTTAGGGTGTTGAGCAGGGGGAGCAATAACCCTCTCCATCAAAAGCTGGTGTACACCACAAGGGTTTGATGGTGATGACCCTCCTTTGGTTGATGAAGCTCAACTAAGAACATCAGCAAGAGGTCGCCTATTGATTCCATCGAGGAAATATCCAGAATCAGACTACATTCTGCTTATTGATGAGCGGGAGCCAGAGAGCTTCCATAAAGTTCAAACTCATGCTGATAGAAGCCTATAGGTGTTGGTCATGTAAGAAGAGATGAGTTCTTTGCAAAAAAGTTAGAGCTATGAGTTGGTGAAACTTCCTGAAGGAAAGGAAGTCCTAAAGAACAAATTGGTGTTCAAGCTGAAGAAAGATGGCCAAGGAAAGTTGATAAAGCACAAGGCCATATTGGTTGTCAAAGGATTTCAACAGAAGAAGGGAATCGACTTTGACGAGATATTTTCACTGGTGGTGAAAATGATACCAATTCGAGTTATATTCAGATTGGTAGCCAGTTTGAGTTTGGAACTCGAACAAATGGATGTGAAGACAAACTTTCTCCATGGAGATTTGGAGGAGGAAATCTATATGGATGCAGCCAAAAGGGTTTGAAGCTCCAGGGAAAGACCACTTAGTCTGCAAGTTGAAGAAGAGTCTCTATGGCCTCAAGCAAGTGTCGAGGCGCAATAGTACAAAAAGTTCAACTCATTCATGGTGAGTCATGGTTACAACAGACTTGTTGCAGATCAATGTGTCTATGTTCGAAGGTTCCAGGATGACAAGTTTGTCATACTCCTTCTTTACGTTGATGGTATGTTAATCATTGGTGAGGATAGGTCCTTGATTAACAAACTAAAGAAGGAACTATCTAAGCCCTTTGACATGAAGGACTTAGGCCTAGCGCAACAAATTTTGAGCATGAAGATTGATGGTGATAGGAAAGTCAAAAGGCTGTGGCCATCACAAGAAAAATATGTTGAATGGGTAATCAGATGTTTCACATGGTAGATGCTAAGCAAGTCAATACTCCACTAGCTAACCACTTCAAGTTGAGCAAGAGCTCGTGTCCCACTTCAAAGAAAGAGATTGGAGAGATGGAAGCAATCCCCTACTCTTCAGTAGTAGGAAGCCTAATGAATGCAATGGTTTGTACTAGACCAGATATTGCTCATGCTGTAGGCATGGTGAGGAGATTCCTTTCAAATCCAGAAAATGATCATTGTGAAGCAATCAGGTAGATTCTCAAGTACCTGAAAGGTACATTGAAGATGTGCTTGTGTTTTGTGGGAGCTAAACCAGTTTTGGAAGGCTATACTGATTCAGATATGGCATGAGATCTGGATAGTAGGAAATCTACTTCAGAATTTCTTTTCACCTGCAGGTGGAGCTATCTTTTGGTAGTCCAAATTTAGAAGTGTGTTGCTTTATCTACAACAGTGGCAGGGTACATTGACGCACCGAAAGCTAGGAAACAGATGTTGTGGATGAAGCATTTTCTCCAAGAACTAGGGGTTAGTCAAGAAGACTACAAGGTATATTGTGAAATTCAAAGTGCCCTAGACTGGAGCAAGAATTCAATGTACCATTCTTGCACAAAGCATATTGATACCTGCTATCATTGGATACGTGAAAGGATGGAACAACAACTATTGAAGCTTGTGAAGATGCATACGAAACAGAATCTAGCAGACATGTTGATGAAGGTGGTTACAAGTGAGAAGCTTGAGCTATGCAGAGACATAGCTGTAATGGACAACATCTAGGTAGATGTGCATGGAGGGGAAGAATTGATGGGGTCCATGCCCTTAAGCAACCCATGCTGGCTGCTCACCTAACGCAATTAGGCAGCCGCAATTTGTGGTTGCAAAATGCATGCGTTCACAAAGGCGAGGAGCCTGTGTGTTCATCTATAAATTGAGGCTCTCAGCGAGAGCCTCAAAATATACCAAGAGGCAAAAAGAAAAGAGAGAGAGTTAGGAGAGCTCTGAGAGAAAAGAAGAGAGTTTAGTTGAGTGGGGTGTGATCCTTCTCTTCTGTATTAGTTTTCTATGTTCCATTATTTAATAGTGAAGCTCTTTTCTATGGACGTAGGCAGTTGCCGAATCATGTTAAATTCTTGGTATCACTGTGTGCGTGGGTCTGTTTATTTAATTTCGTTGTGTGATTTCTCTAACACCAAGGGTGTTGCTATCTTGTAGTAACTATTTGATCAGTGTGGCATTGGTGAGCTTCGCACCATGAGCCACCCCTCACAGTAGCATCGCTATTGTCCTAGGCACGGTACAACGGCAGTAGTGCCTTTTACGTGAAACAGAGCTAATAACAGCCTAGTGCATACTGTTGCACCACCTCATGCACACCTCTTTGGGCAAAACAGAGGTGCAAAGTTTCTTTTTGGGTTGTGGCCGTCCTTAGCACCTCTTGGATTAAGTGCATGCATGTGGCGCCTTTGTTGTTCTAGCACCTTACGTGTGCACTATATCTCACTGGCTTGTACATGATAGATTTTGATTGCGACACCATTTTCCGCAGCTCCAAGACGAACGCAACACCACTATTGTGCACAGCTGATGGGCATTGCACAACACCCAAAGGGTGTGCATAACGACCTTGTCAGCGCAACACCAATGCGCATAGTGCCACGGGCAGCAATGCCACTGTCATCTCTTGCCCAAGGCACTGCCTGCGACACTAGTGCCGCCACCTGCAAGAGCCTGCCGCACCTATAAGCTCCCTTCACCTCCAGTGAATGCTGTTGCCTTAAATGGCACAACGTCTAGACCTAGAGCATCGTCTCCACGTGCACGGGTTTGTGATGCTTTGCGTGGTCATAGGGGTAGCTTGTGAAGCAGTGTTGCTACATGTGTGTTTCTGTAACAACCAATCTCGATTGCTATGGTTACAAGAAAAATAATTTCATTGTGCAAGAAAAAATTTCAAGAATGATTTAATTCGGGAGCAACGAATTAGGGGCTCGGATACCAATGTTAGAAACAATATTATCTCGTCAAAAATATCTTGGACCTAGTGTAGTTGTTCCAAGGATTTTTCGTTATCGTTGTTCATCTGAAATCTTCACGTATCGATGGAGTATGCTATGTGGTAAGACCAAAGCAACACCAACATATTCTGTAGTCTAAATGTCGAGACTAGAGAGAAACAATATTGAGAGAGAGATTTTTACTTTTGTGTCATTCTTAACATGGTGAGAACGTGCTAAATATATGGCCACCTCCATGTAACCTACAATTGGACATTTAAGCCCAGCCATAAGTGGCCATTATTCCACTTTTATTGGCCAAGGCATAACTTCTGACATTATGTTAGGCGTTACATATGCCTTGGCATGTGAAGGGGAAGGGTTGCCCACTTTGGACGACCCCTTTTTATTACAATTGTATTTTTCAATAGTCGAATAGCCAACATAATACATTTTTCGAGATGTTGTTAGAAGTTGAAAGCAACACAATATATATATCATAATCAAATTAATGTTCCTCAAGTGAAGGAATCAAATTCATGAAAGGCTAACCTCTTATCCATAGCTACATGTGTTTACGATTAGATATGTAAATCTTGCCCACCAGCTAGCAAAAGAAGTAAGTACTACAAGAAAAAAAGTCCTATTATGGCGATTTTTATTTCGTCGCAAAAGAATTCGCCGCAATAAGCAATGATTTGCAACGATTTCCTTTTCGCCGCTGTGTTCTAACGCGAACGTACGATGCTGCCATACATTCAATTGTTGCGACAATTTTGAAACATATAGCGACGAAGTAATTTGCTGCAATTAGAAAAACTTCGTTGCGACGATGGTTCTAACGTAGCAACAAAGTCTTGGCGCGAAAACGAAGAAAAAGATTTAATTTTTCCCCCCTTCTCCTAATTCCTGATTCAGAATCCCGACTCCCACACCAATGCCGATTTTTCCTTCTTCTCCATTTTCGCCTACCTGCAAAGATACCCACCCCAGTTTGCTAACCCAGATTTATTCGAGCAATTGATTCTCCTAATTCCGTGGAAGCTAGGCCCGTCGATTCCTCCACATACAAAAGCCTAAGTCTGTGCCTCCATCTTGGGTTTCCGAGTGATTGTTTTGGGCATCTAAGGTATCGACAGGAATAATCATCGATGGATTAGCTTGGGAATCTGTTTCATGCACCACAGGTATATCTCCCCCTTCATCCTCAGTCGTTGATTTCTAAAAATTCTGCATTTTGAGCTTGTAGAGTAATATTTTTCCTCCGTCACTCTGAAAGCATGTCCTTTGTGGAATCTGTATTGGGTATGCGTTCTATTTCGGGTACTCTCTCTATTCTGTATTCGCCTTCATTCCGAATCTTCGTCGACCTTTGCCTCTAGGGTGTTTTCGGGTACTCTCTCTCTAGGGTGTCGGTTGTTTATGGATTCTGTATTGGGTATGCTTTCTGTTTTTGCTAGTTGAGTGATTGCAAATTTAAGTTGATGGTTTGGGATGGGCTCGAAGTTGGACTTTGTGGTCGTTGCTATTGGTTTATTTTGCGATTATTCTTCGAATCAGAGTGTAAAGTGCTAGTTTTTGTGACTCCTTCCTTTCTGAAAGCACTGCACTGGAAACTTGAATTTTTGGCTTATAAAAACAGGGGCTGCTTTAGGTACTGGTTTTGCTTCTCTATTTTTGAAAGAAATCAGAGTGTGCTTGAATTTTGTTATTAGAGGGGAGTATTTTGCTTTAGAATCAGCTTAAAGTAAATAATTTTTCCTTAAGAGTAACCCAATGCTTGTAGAAGTTGTTGGTTATGTGGCTCTTTTGGCAGTATACTTTGATTACCATGGTTAAAACTGAGGAAAATAAAATAAATATAAAACAATAATTCTTGAGTTGTAGACTACGGTGTTATGAAGAATTCGATCCATTACAGAAACAGTGTTTAGTTAGGCTCAGATTGTTGACTAAAATAATTTACCTTTATGAACTCTTAGAAATCTTTAGTAGCCAAAGGTAGAATTTATTGCCTTTTCAATTAGGTGTTCAGCTGGAAGTTGATATCTGGTGTTTTGTTGGAATCGGTTCTACAATTATTTTAGTCGGGACTTAAAAAACTTTTTTCACTGATAGATGATGCAGTTTGATTGAAGGCCTTCTGGTACATTCCTGTTAAGGAAAAGAGAATGGCTTCAGCAGGACCACAACAATCACTCAAGAGACGTGATTCATCTGTGACTAGAGAAGACGATCAACTTATTATAACTCCTTTGGGTGCTTGTAGTGAAGTGGGTCGGTCTTGTGTGTACATGTGCTACAAAGGAAAACTACTGGTATGAACATTAAAAACGTAGTACTCTCATTTTTAGTTAGAAAATGATTTACTCTTAGTTTTTAGAAGGTTATTTTTAGAGTTTTTTTTCTTCCATGTGTTGTCTTCTTTTATATCCTTTTTGTCTCTTTTCATGGATGGTGGTTTGATTGTGGAATTCATCCTGCTTATTCGGGCATGGCGGCTTTACCGTACTTCAATGAGATAGATCCTTCAACAATTGATGTCCTTCTCGTCACTCAGTATGTTTATCTATTCTTTTTTTTCCCTTTTAAATTTCACTTTATGCTTCAATGAAATGCTTTTTATATTATGTTCTGGATTCCAACTTTATAAATCTAGTCTGGAATTTTATCTTTAAGTGGATGCTTGTTAGACAAGATGCACATTTTTTTACATCTCCTATTTTAATGCCTCATTTGCAAAGAATATAACTTTTAATACCACTCCATTTGGTTGAGTGAGATTGCAGTACTTTATAATTGTGCTCCTCTCTTTCCCCTACTTTAGGGAGTCAAGGAATCACAGGACCAAAATTTCTCTCCAAGAGTTTCTTCATTATATTTGATGAGTTTTCATGAGTTATCCAACAAAGGCAATCTACAAGCTGCTTTTGACTGATTATGTTAAAGTTAGCAAAGTTTCGGTGGAAGATATGTTGTACAATGAACAGGACATCAATCGCTCCATGGATAAAATTGAGGTCTGTATTCTTCAGTCAATGCATTTTCAAGTTCTCATTGGCTCTAGGTTTGCATTCTAGAGCCAATGAATAAAATAAATGTAGGCTTATTGAATATTGATATTTATTTCTACTTTCACTAGTCCTTAAATGCATATTCCCAATATGTATTAGTTTAAGAGAAATAATTTTTAAGATTTTGGATTGAAGGCGTTTTGCCCCCTCTCAATATTAAAAAATAAACAGAATTAGCTGAAAACAGCTACAGTACTACTCATTCATAAAAAAATAGCCATAAGGTGATTCCTTATGGGAAGATGCCATTGATCCTTTTGCTTGGGATGGTGTCTTCTCAGTAGAGACTGTTGGAGTTTGTACATCTTGCCTTCATTCCTTTACAAGACTTCATGTGCGAATGCTATTTTTCTGGCTTGAATGACTATCAGCATTGTCTGCATTTAAGTTAGAAGCATTTTGTTTCAATTTGTGGTTTATGATTTTATTCTTGAGGCGACTTATATCACACTTTTAAGTTCAGTAAGGGCTATGTTGTGTTTGAGTAAAAGTGGGATGAAATATTTAATATAATATGCGTTGGGATGTTACGGTTAAAAGAGAAGATCTTCTCTTTTTAATATTTTCTGCTTAATTAGTGTATTTATAATGTATTAACACAAATTTTTGTGTGTTTTAGGCTATGAAAGCCATACAATTTCGATAGTATTTTATTTTATTTTATTTTATTTTGTAACAGACTATTTGTGGCAAATTCTAGTTGCCGCAAAATGAGAAGTTTCGTCGAAAATGTGTTTTTACAACCATCAACGTACGTTGCAAATAAGCTTTGGCATAGAAATACAAAATCATTGGAAATTACTTATTTGCGGTGATTTTTACAGTATTTGCGACGAACAGTTGTCGCTGAAAAAATGTTTTCTCAAAGATTTCCATTGGCTAAGGGATGCACATTTGCGGCGAATTTTCAACTAATTGCGACCAAATTAATTGCCGAAAAAAGGTATGTAATTGTGACGATTTTACCAATTTGTTGATTTTGCACAAAAATAAGCAAACAATTCCAACCAACATGTGGCGATGGAAATAGCGACGAGAAAGCCGATCTGTGGCGATTTTCGATAGTAATAGCGACCAAAACTTGTGCTGGGAAAGGTCTGTTTCCCTGTAGCATGTGGACTTCATGTCACCGATTTTCGCTCTATTCTTAATGCTATTTAGAGGTATAACTACTTCTAATAGCCCCCTTTCCCCACATCGCGACAAGTTCAAAGAATTATACCCGCTACATGTCGCCCAACATGTACAGTTGGTTGTACCCTAATACAATTGTATTTTTTTTTTCTTTTAACATTTTTCTAAATATCTTTAAAAATTTCAAAAAAAATACAAATATACTAGTAGTCACTTCCTTAACCCTAAGAGAAAAAGGAAAAAAAAAAATACAAGAGTAGTGAAATTCAGGGAGCAAAATGAGGAGACAAACTAGGATTTTCCTTTCACTAATACAAGATCAAGTACTTGAATATATTAAGATCACTATTTTTCTGAAGGGAGACGAGGGACCAATTATTACATATTAGTAGACATGAAGTGACATGTTATTACCATGATCTGGTCCTTATCACTATGCCATAGACCAAGTAATATCCACTTCACCCACGTCTTTATTCAGTCCCAATTCATTCCACACAGCATCCGAACCATCTACAATATTATTCCTGCATGGTGGCTGACCTGCATGCTCTTCGTCACACCCATTAACGGAGTCACACTGGTCTACCACTTTGGCCTCCACACTCCTCCCATTACTAGCCATAATTTTGATCATACTCCCGCAGCGCGACTTGTTGTTAAACCACCCAGTTGATAATGCCACGATCAGCTCTGAGTTGTTGTGGAAACTTTCGTCGCACTCGGATTCGGCTCCACCATCCCCACCTTGACTGAAATCGTTGTTTGTGAGAATGGCTGGCGTGGAGGACGTCACGGGAGGCGAGCATCTGTACTGAGTGTAGGATGTCCCTTGACAATTCAAGGTGCCTGAGGGTTGGCAGTCGTTGTTTCCACTAGGTGCAGTGTTTCCGCATATTTGGGTGCCAGCATCAGGGTCATCATTGCACTTGCCATTGATGCAGATGAGTTGACCGTCACAATCGTCGAGTGTATCACATGGGCCACTGCAAGAGGATATAGCTCGTGCAGGGAGAGGTAAGGAGATGATAATGCTGAATAGGGAAAGTGGAAGCAAGATTGACACAAGGTTTACCATGATTTGAGGGAACATAATGTGATATCAAAATTACATGTATTTATAAAGGTAACATGCATGCTTCGATCTTTGTTCCTTTTCCAACATTAGTGTGAATTTTCCAGTGTGCCCTCCTTTGACATTTCACCTCATGAGGTATATGATAATATCCTTTCATAGAAATTCGAGGAGATCAGCTCAGCTGGCATGAGCTAATATGGAGGACTTTGAATAAAATGACCTCTGGTGATCTCGATGGCCAACGTAGGACTAGTCTTGGGTCTCTTAACTCTTGTTTGGTTGACTAGATCAAACATAAAATTTGACCTAACTCTTTAAACACGGAAGAAGTGAACATAATTATAGGCTATAATTATGGTTCTTCAACTTCTAGAATTCTGAATACTGAATACCGTAGTCAAGACTCAGTATGTACACGCTAGCTAGATCTTGAACTGATATAATTTTGGTAAGGTTTTTCAAAGCCAATCTAGCGACGCGTTAGACTAACATTTTCCATCCTTGTCCTTAATTTGGTTTCCACAACGATGTTTTTTTATTTACACTTGGGAGTTTTGATTCGAGGGCCGGCTCAATATTTTCCGGGATCTAAGGTTAAAATTTTGAGTGAGGTTTTTTTTTTTTAAGTAAAATTAAATAAATTTATTTTTATTTAAAAATAATTCCTATCATTTTGTAAAGTTAAATTATTGATTAAGATTTTATATCACATTTTCAATTAATAATTGACTTAATATTTATTATGAAATTTTTTATTTAGAGAGAATTTTATTAAATCCAGTTTTACAAATACTTTAGATTCGGGGCTGTTAGCTTTCAAAACTCTCCCCAACCCATCTTAACTCATCTCATTTTCATCATTACAACTTTTTAAAATTCCTACACAAAATATAATAATATTTTCTTTTTTTCAAATCTCAAAAAAATCTTCCCAAATTCTCACACCAAATAATCATACTTAAAACAAATCTCAAAACAACTTTTTCAAATTCTTACCCAAAATATAATAAATAATTTAACTTTTTCAAATGTTAAAATAATAATATTATTAAAAAATAATATTAATAAAATATTTTATTTTACTATTTACAAACCATCTCAACTCTCCTCTCAATACAAACGGCCCAGACGCGTACAATTATAATTATTATTGTAATAAAGTTCTATAAACAACTTATACATTTGAAAAAAAAATAGACCATTGCCTCTTCAAAGGATTATACAAAAACCTTTTATGAATACTGAAAAATTAAATTTTACTATTTATAATTTTCACATTGATTATATATTAAATTAATAATGACAAAAGAGAAGTGTATTCTTAGAAGGAGAATAGATAAAATAATTATTATATGTGATCATCTAGAATATCTTTAAACCATTTAGCAGGCTGTGACAAGAACTGTATTATATCCATAAGAAGCGAATAATGAATTAACAGCATGATCGAACTTAAAATGTCTCTTCCATCTCTTTAAACTCATCTCTAGCACCTTCAACTACAGAAGCCCTTTCTGAAGAACAAGAAACAAAATCTGACAAAATGTTCACGAGATGAAATATTAATGAGATTACTGATCATGGGATGTTCATGTCCTGATTTGTATGCGGCCTGAATGATAATCTTTTCTATGCAGTGCCAATATATATACTGGGATAGCATGAAGATATATTTGTATATAGGTTGTGTTTGCTGGTCATAAATCATTTGGTACTGCAAATTGATATATTTTCAAATTAATAACAATCATAGTTATATTAAGATTGGTGTCATGATTAAGTTTGCTTGACTAGAAACAGATAAGAAGTGAAGATAATTAC
>QEOT01009137.1:61529-150050 GCA_003123785.1 Pterocarya stenoptera
GCTTTCAAAACTCTCCCCAACCCATCTTAACTCATCTCATTTTCATCATTACAACTTTTTAAAATTCCTACACAAAATATAATAATATTTTCTTTTTTTCAAATCTCAAAAAAATCTTCCCAAATTCTCACACCAAATAATCATACTTAAAACAAATCTCAAAACAACTTTTTCAAATTCTTACCCAAAATATAATAAATAATTTAACTTTTTCAAATGTTAAAATAATAATATTATTAAAAAATAATATTAATAAAATATTTTATTTTACTATTTACAAACCATCTCAACTCTCCTCTCAATACAAACGGCCCAGACGCGTACAATTATAATTATTATTGTAATAAAGTTCTATAAACAACTTATACATTTGAAAAAAAAATAGACCATTGCCTCTTCAAAGGATTATACAAAAACCTTTTATGAATACTGAAAAATTAAATTTTACTATTTATAATTTTCACATTGATTATATATTAAATTAATAATGACAAAAGAGAAGTGTATTCTTAGAAGGAGAATAGATAAAATAATTATTATATGTGATCATCTAGAATATCTTTAAACCATTTAGCAGGCTGTGACAAGAACTGTATTATATCCATAAGAAGCGAATAATGAATTAACAGCATGATCGAACTTAAAATGTCTCTTCCATCTCTTTAAACTCATCTCTAGCACCTTCAACTACAGAAGCCCTTTCTGAAGAACAAGAAACAAAATCTGACAAAATGTTCACGAGATGAAATATTAATGAGATTACTGATCATGGGATGTTCATGTCCTGATTTGTATGCGGCCTGAATGATAATCTTTTCTATGCAGTGCCAATATATATACTGGGATAGCATGAAGATATATTTGTATATAGGTTGTGTTTGCTGGTCATAAATCATTTGGTACTGCAAATTGATATATTTTCAAATTAATAACAATCATAGTTATATTAAGATTGGTGTCATGATTAAGTTTGCTTGACTAGAAACAGATAAGAAGTGAAGATAATTACTCTCACTACAAGAAAACTGCTTATTTACAGTCAGTTAATTCCAACGAAATGACTATTTACAGTTAAAATAAATTTGTTTTGGTCCTAAATAATATTTTCGCCGCTATTAAATGGTCCCAAAAATCCAATTTTCTTATAGTGGGCCTCCTATATTATAATGTTAGTCAGCTTAGCCAAGTGGCCAATCTTTTGGGACGGCGAATTAGTATATATTGAAGTAATTAAAAATTTTATTTATCTTCTATAATGTTGTGTTATAAAAATGATTTGAGATAAAAAAAAAATATTAATAAATTTATCAATATAGGGATATATAACGAGCACTTATAATAATTAAATATAGATAAGAGTCTTCATTTTTAACAAAATAATTATTTGGCAACGTTTATCTCAAATCTTAAAGTGGACTAGCTCTGAAGGATACAGAGATTACATATAAATATATATATATATTACACGTTGAGTTTTTATATATAATATGTTATAAGATTTTACTTTCCAAAAAAGTTTTGAGCCCAAATTCTAAATTTTTATTAAGAAAAACTCAAGATTTTTGTTTGATTTATCATTTATGAATTAGATTGTAAGAAAAAGCTAAATCTATATATTTTTAACATTCTCCTAAAAAAGTATAATTATTCTAAATGGATAATAAGTGAGTTATTTATTTTTTTGTAAGTTTTTAAAAATACAACTAAAAAGCTTTTTTTTTTCTTTTTTTTTTTTACATTTGTGGGCAGGTTGGGGGACCAGCCCCCTAAATCCGCCGTAATTTGGTGTCATCGTTAGTCTTGTTGTTTTGGATCCTTCATTTTACAATAGAGAAATGCTTTGAGATCCGAATTTGAGTCTCGAATTTGTGTCCCGAATGCTTTTTATTTTTTTACTTAGTGATTAAGGAAGTATTTTTAATGCTGTTGTGAGTTTTTTTTATTTTTTTTAAAAAATGTTTATATGATTAAGAAAATACATGAAAAAAAAAGAAATGAAAAATGAAAAAACACTTTTTACCTTTTCGGTGGGTTCTCTGGCTACATCTCTTGGGAGATGTAGCACTACTCTTTACAATATATATGATTGTTTTTTTTGGAATAATAAGATCTTGCTGATGACTTCATCCTTGTGTTGGAAATTAAGAGGCTTTAATCCAACAACATTTCTGATTACAACTTCAATTTATGGAGCAACAGAGTCGTTGAAAGTTTGGTCAGCCACGCAGTGCGCATAGAGCAACCCCAACAGGGAGCTTATATATATTAAGAATCGTAGGCAAAATATATAGGAATTAGAAAACCTTACCACTCATACTTCCAACAAACAGCAACGGACTCTTTTGAGTCCCTTCGAAGAGAATTTGATCATGATCCCGACTACAAGATTTCGCAAGCGATATAAGAGAACAAATTGCATTGGAACCTCTCATATATATATATATATATATCTTAAGTACTTGTACTGCTTATTGTTATGATCTTGAGGATTAATATGAATTGGGTCTTTTTTGTTTAACCAAATTAGTATACAACAGTCCTAAGACTTTTTGATCAATGGTTGGGTTTTTAATATGAATTGATATCAGAGCAGGGACCACGTTACGGGTTCAAGTCACGGAGGGGGCCGGTGACCTACAAGTTGGATTAAAATGTTTTGGTACTATGTATGGACATAGTGTTAAGTCATTAAATACTGATAGATGAATGAAGTCACCAAAAGGAAAATGGCTAGCATTGGGCCAGTGTTGATAAAGTAGGCCGCCGTGGATGTCTGATTTAGAAGCATGGTGGGTCATAGACTCATAGCGAGTTCATGCCTTAATATGATTAGGTACGTGCGCCCTTTACAAAGGTCGATCATTATATATGCAAACACTAATTATGGAAAGGATTTCCTTCCGTTATAAAACTTCTCTACCTTAATAATTAGACTAAATAAAATAAAAAACCTAATATATATTAGAAGGGTATAATCCTTATAAGAATGAATTTCAAGAAAGAAATTCTTTTCTAATTATAAAATGACATGGAGCTGGGGCACTGGCCCGTCATAATAGATATCATCGGTGGCGTATCATAATGAGTGAGAAGCAATATCGAATATAATTCTTATGGTATAGACACTGTAAATAATATTTCCATGAAAGGAACAATGATCTATACAGCTAAATCAAAATATGCCACGTAAACAGTATCATGTGGTGTAAATAATTTCAAATATAATTATTTATTATAAATATATAGGCTAACGTACAAGGTAAAAAGGGTTCCACTGTTACTACTTAATTTCTATTGCTTATTGCCTTTATTCCAATTATTTTTTAATAGGAAATAGATTTCATTTTATCTATGAAGGAAGTTACAGTTGTGATTAGTTAATATAAAAAAAAAAACTTTGAATATAAATCAAACTATACATTTGTTGTATGCTTTCCCGCATACAAATTTTTTTGCAATGAACATTATTTTAATTTCTAGAAACTCTCATAAGAGAGTATCACTCTTTATAAAAAAATAGAGATAAAAAATCAACTCCCACCTCCAAAGGAGGAATCGGTATCCCAATCCATCCTCCAAAGGAGGAGGAGGAGATAATCACCCCATCCTCCAAAAGAGGAGGGGTTCCCTACCATGAACATGAGTCTAATTATCTATTTCTTTTTATTATTAATAAAATAGATAATAGACTGCAAATACATAGAAAAAACTAAAAGCACATCTACAAATAAAAGAAGCACATGGGCTGGAGAAAATCACATGGCCCGTCCTAAAAAATTCCAGCCTCAAGTGGAAGGCCCCTTAGGTTTCATCTCTATCATTTCCATTTCTCTTCTGCGTACCTCACCCACCACGAGTGGCCACCTCCTTTTCATCACCACGAACATCGACACCGGCACCGGCTTTCTCTCTTCGCAAGAGCACCTTCGCACTAGCAACGGCCACTAAAGCGTTGTCGTCCACCCATTACTGGCGTACGTGCTTCCTGGTCCTCTCCACAGGCGGCTCACCTCCTTTTCATCTCCTCGCCCAGCACCAGCACTCCCTGCACAGGCGGCTCATCCACCGTCCCTCACCTTGCGAGCTTTTGTGCTTGCGGCTCATTAGCTCATCTGCACAGGCGGCTATTGATTTGGGTTGCGTAGATTGACCGGTGTGTATATTGACTGGCTCATCTCCTCGACCAGCACCGTGCTTGCTCATTTGTATAAGGGTGCGTAGATTGACTGGAGAGTGTGGGCGCGTGGATTTGGGTTGCAGGGGTGTTTAGCAGAGGCCAAGAACAGGACGTATTCCTCAGGAATCTAGAATGGGATCATTGGAGAGTGTTCCTCCTTTATTAGACCTGAAAAAAACACTTAAAACAAAAGCAAAAACAAAGCTCCCACCCCCTCAAGCTGTTTCGGATTGGAGAAGTTTTTTTAGAGAGAAGTGGGAGGTTCTCTCTCTTCTTATTCAAGACCCGATTGGGTTCTTTTATTCCATTTGAATGGCTAACTTAAGTATAGGAGCTTTCTAAGCCAAAGCATCCCCGCCTGGCATTGTATTAATCTTGCTTAATTTCAGGAGTAGGAGAAACCATTAAGATGATCATCTTGTCTAACGACAGGGAAATGTATGTATAAAAACATTATATTTGTTATATTTTTCCCGTTTCCATGAACGTATATATTTGGGTCTCAAGATTCTTAAACATATGGGACGATGACTCAAAAGCATCTAGAAAACAAAAGAGAAATTCTACTCCCACCGCTTTTACCTCCAGCTCCTCCTCCCGCTTGATGTGGAATGACCATGTGACATGAATTTTAAATAATTTGAATATTGTAGTCTTTTTCTCTCCTCTCATCGATTTTTGTTTTTTTCTTTCAAATCCGATAGCTGCAGATTGGTTTTATTTTTTGTTGAAAAACCAAGTATAAGCATTTTTTACTCGGGTCAGTCTCCTTAAAGACAAACGTGAACACTATTGGCATGAACAATTATTTGGTTTGAAGGAATGATTCAGTTTCATAAGCATGAAAACTTCATATATGTGATTAGTGACAACCTTTCAGAAGATCACACTCCACCTGCAAATTGACAAAGATACTGTAGAAGAAGAAACTAGGTAAAGTGCTCAAAGAATTAAACGATAGTTGATCTTCATCAATACTAATTTTGCAAGTTAACAGGATTTATGGGTTTGACCTTCCTCAAGTATGGGGGTATATTCTTACTTTCGTTCCCTTAAGAGGAGATCTTGGAATGATCAATGGGAAACTCGCACAAAATGAGAAATGGGACTCATGCAAGGAAAGAGTCCTCATTTATGTTTTGTTTCTTTCCTGTTATTTTTTTCTTATTATAATTACACGTGGCATGACATGTCAAGCAGGAGGGGCGAGCGGGACTGATGAGCAGTGGCTGGAGAAGAACTCAGAAAACAAAAAATGAAAAATGACTCTTGCTTGCATATACTTAATGGGTGATGCTACATCCCCCGCTAGGACTCCTGCTGGGTGTAGCACATAATTTTTGTGTTTTATTTTTATTTTTATTTTTATATAATTTTTTAACCTTTTTAAAAATTTAAAATATTATTAAAAAACACTTTCTTAATTAGAAAATAAAAAAAAAGATTATTAAAAAATAATTTTTTAATCATGAAGTAAAATAATTTTTTATTTTACTTCATGATTAAGAAATTATTTTTTAATAATATTATAAACTTTTTTATAATTTTAAAATATTTAAAATTATTAAAAAAATTATATTAAAAAAAAACTTAAAAAAACACATAAAGAATATGTTCTAGACCCCCAGCGGGGGATCTAGCCTTTCCCGTACTTAATTTCATCTATCGCTTGTCCGATAGGGAGTGATTAGAATGCTGCCCTGCCCCATCTCCTTTCCCATCAAAACATCTTGAGATTCTGGACGTGCCTTTCCATCATGATAACGAGATCATAAACGTCGAAAAGAAAGCCCACGTACCATGGTGAGCGATAGATAGGATATCCTAAAGCTCACGATCAGCATGCAAAGCATGAACTTGTATAGCTGAGGTTCATACTAACCCAGAGCTAAGCAATCATATACCCAATAATGAACCTGGACACATTAATTAGATTAGATACCCGGCCCCCACTATATATGTTTTTATTTCTTTCCCAAGCAAACTAGTTGTTGAAATGGCAAAATCCCTGGTTCTATCCATTAATCATCACTCAATATTCACATAAAGATGAGCTGCTAACGTCTAATCAAGGTTTTGTAACTAAGATTTTACCCTTCCACCTAAAATCCAGCCACAATAAAAGCCCTCTCCTCCCCTTCTACACATATCAAACACTTCTGCAAGTCTGCAACTACTACTTACCAGTCTAGCTTTTCACTCGCAAATTTCCCAAGGAAAACACAAAACCACCATGCATACAAAGATGACCACACAGGCAGCTTTCTTCTCCCTCTCACTTCTACTTGTTTTTCTTTGTCATGGCACCACAACTTCAGCGCAGCCAGCTCAGGCCCCATCCCTGCCCGCCTCAGCCCCGACAAAGCCGCCTACTGCTCAGTCAAAACCGGGCACCATTGACGTCACCAAAATCCTCCAAGGGGCTGGGGAGTTCTCGATCCTAATCCGCCTCCTAAAGAGGACATCAGTAGCTGATCAAATAAAAGCACAGCTCAAAAA
The DNA here is from genome assembly GCA_003123785.1 of Pterocarya stenoptera. NCBI lineage: Eukaryota > Viridiplantae > Streptophyta > Magnoliopsida > Fagales > Juglandaceae > Pterocarya > Pterocarya stenoptera. The sequence goes on from QEOT01009137.1 coordinate 68,206, forward strand.
ATCAAACAATGGCTTTACCCTTTTTGCTCCAACCGATACTGCATTTTCCAACCTCAAATCTGGCACTCTAAATTCTCTCAGTGACGAAGACAAGATCCGACTAATTCAGTTTCATACCCTACCCAATTTTTATTCTCTATCAAACTTTGAAACTGTGAGCAACCCAGTCCGAACACAAGCAGGAGATAGCACTCCGGGCGATTACCCTCTAAACGTGACCTCTATGGGAAACCAGGTAAATATTTCAACTGGCGTTGTCAACGCCTCACTGAGCGGAACAGTATATTCTGATAATCAACTTGCTGTTTATCGAGTGGACAAAGTGCTTCTTCCTATGGACCTTTTCGTCGCAAAGACTCCCATAGCAGCCCCAGCACCAGCCCCAACCAAGCCTAAGGCTAAGAAGAAGAAAGCAGCAGCCAGTCCAAAGGCTGTAGAAGACATTCCAAAGGCAGCAGAGAGTCCCAAGGCAGCCAGCACAAGCACAAGCACCAGTAGTAGTAGTGGTAATAGTCTTCCTGCAGTGGTTGATTCTGGTGCAGTGAGTCTGACAAAGAATGGAATAATGGTGTCCGTTGGAGTTACAGCTTTGATTGCTGCATTTTCTATGTTATAATAATGAAGAAACCTTCCTGATAGCACCAGATGGATATATTTGGTGGGTGGAACGGTTTTCTACTTCGGTATTTGATTCTGCTGCGTTGGATTGAAGGGTCGTCACTATTGTCGAGTGCTTTAAATAATTAAATTGCATCTTTCTCCCATTGAACTAAATATTAATGTTTTTCACACGATCACGTGCCGATCATGCTCTATCCTTTTCATTTTTCGAGCCTCTTCGCATGTTCAAGGAATAATTTTGTATCATTTTCCCAGAGAATTAATTATATATGGCTTTTGCTATAATATTCAGTTCTCTTTTGGACTTCATGTACTTCACATTAATTATAAGTTCTGTAATTAATATATATGCTCATGCATGTAGAAGAAGAATGGCATATTGGAATATTCTAGGTGCGAGTCAATTCCTTCCATAGTCACTTATTAGTGGAGCACACCACTTGTGCCTAAATTGTGAATTCAATCATTAGACTAGTTTCTCTTTCACCAACTGCGAGAAGGTCCCAACTTCACCGCTTCATCTTTGATTTTCAATCATTCCGTTACGACTACCCAACCCTATCGGCCACCGGCCATGAGTTTGATTTGCATATGGATTTCTGCGTTCTCAGATCACTCCAAAAGAAAAGGATGGTAAAGATGTTGTGGGTAGTAGTGTTTGGCCATCAGACATAATTGAGTATTTTAGTGGCTTTTGGTTGCAGTTGACAATGGAGGAGGGTATCTAAAAGTACAAGTCGTGAGTATGCATAGCTTTGGTAGACAAGAATCCTATTACGTTATAAAAGTGTGGTAAAAGTTATATTAGTAGGTATAGAAAGGGATTAGACTCTGCATTGAGGTATTTAAGGATTTTGGTTTTAGAAATTTTTTATTTTATTTTATTTTGTATGGTGGCTTTAGATTTTGAGTTTGAGGATTTATAAGAATGAGATATTTATTTATTTTTGGGATCCCGAGCTAAGTTGGGTTCTTCATGAATCGAGTGTGGTATTACGGACCTTGGACTTTGGAGAATTCTTATAGCTACCCATTTTAGGTTAACAGTTCTATGTGCTATTTTAGATGAAGTTAGGTTAAGAAGTTGGGTGAAAATTTTAATAGGCTTTTAATTGAACCGTTATGGAAGTTTATACTTCGAGTTGGATTGCACACTTAAATGTTTGGTAACCGATACAATGTGCATGAGTGTGTATGTCTAAAGTGAATTATTATTAAGCTTGAATTCCATTGTTGAGATTTATATTTTAGACTTAAACTGGTTCTTGAGTTATATAAAAATCGGCACTAGGTTCATGAATGGGTATGACAAGAGGATTAGAAGGTATTTAAGGCATTGGGCAAAACTTTTTGAAAATTTTTTGAAAGAGGGTTTCGATCATTTAGGTTCGACAAGAATGATCAAGGATTAAAATAGGCATGCAAATTTCGAGGACGAAATTGTTTTTTAGGAGAGAAGGATGTAACACCTAGGCCAACAACGTCGTTCCTGGAGGTAAGTTTCTCCCTCCCAAATTTCTCTCCTCCTCGTTACTACTTTCCCTCACGTTTCGCAAACTCCCTCTCAAATTCTCTTTTCCCACAACTGCTCCCCGTGCACTACTCTCTTAGATCTTCTCTCAGTTTGCTCTCTCTCCACATCTCAGTTTCTTCCTCTCCCGCTATTAGTTTCTCTCCATTTCTTTTTTGCCCTACAGCCCTCTAGAAATAATTTCTTCTAGTTGAACACTCTCTCTCCTTCTCTATGAATCTTGCTTCCCAAGCCCCACCTCATCCTAGCCATGTTACAAGGGACCATCGAACCCCACCCTCTCACTCCGAAATCAAACAGCTTGTTGCTTTCATAGATGAACCAACGAACCAGTGTTTATCCCCTCAGCCTCATAGTCACGGGAAAGCAATTATTGCGTGCTCTTCCACGGCCAGCAACACGACCCGCAGAAAAACCACCGAAAGAAACCTTCACCGCTGCACGTCTTCCACATCATGGCATTACAACACCCATAACTCGGAAGCCTTTGTTTTTAAGCTAGAAAACAAAGCAAGTTTTGTGCTCTGCACCCCTGCCGCCAGCGATGCAAGTTGCTAGCCACTTGACACCTGTTCACCGTGGCTCAGCCCTGAGATGCTTTCCCACGATCTTGCACCAACCACCGTCAGTAACCAACTCAAAGCTGCAAGACTATCTTCATTGGAGTAAACCTAAGCGTGGAAAAGCTTCAACGTGTGCCACTACCTTGCACCAGCCCGAACCACCATACCCAACCCCGTGTCGTTGCGAGCCATCATCACATGGCATCTCCATCCCTTTCGGTCGCCCATTGTCAGTTTGGCGCTCATTCTCTCTTTCCCTTACTGTCCCTCTCACTCATGGTGCTGATCTCTCCCTCTTTCTCTCTCTCTCTGAGGTCCCACCATCGTTTAACCAAGCCACACTGTTGTCGAAATCCACCCAAACCGCCACCACACGCAGCCTCACGGTAAGGATCCATGCACGGCTCCTCTTTACTCAGCGAGTCTGGTTTACAAAATGAAAATATTTTTGTCTCTGGTAAAGGGGAGCTTTGAACTGATATTACGTTTACGCCCTTATTTTTCAATTGGTTTGGGCTGTTTTGTTTACTTACTGGATTTTATATTTTAAAGTGCGCTCATTTTATTTTAAAATATTCCAGAAACTTTGTTTTTTTACAGCAAATATTTAAGGGATTTAAATTATGTTGTTAAGCATTAATTTTTTATAATTTAATTTTAAAAGTGAATAGTAACCATATAATGTTATTTTTGAACACTAAAATTCTAATATAGTTTATTTTTATTAAATGAAAATTTATTATTTACTGTATTAAACTTTTGGTATGATTATATTAACCGGTATTAAATTTTATAGTTTGATTTTGCTAGTAAGTAAGTTAGATTTTAATATCTCAGTCAGAGAAATTAAGTGGATATTGATATATTTGGGAAATGATGGTAATTTAGGATTATGAGAATTTTAGGTATTGCAGAATTAAAATAGGTTAAATATAGCATTTCAGGTTTAAATATCGAAATACGTGTTTGACTAGAAATTTACGAGAATTACATGAATATTTTTATAGGTGACGATTGATTTTCATTCAGTACGGTTATGGAAAGATTCAGAAGTACTAAAAAGTCCAGGTAAGCGGGGTTTCTATGCTAGATTTGCATAAAAAGAAATGAACTGAGGTTGGTTTGTCAAAATGTACATGTTGTTTTGAAAAGAAAAGGTGAAAAACAATCACATTATATGTTTTGTATTCACTCATGAGATATGTATGAAAGAGAAAAGAAATGTTTTTGACATGAATAGTATAGATGAGCAATATTTGACATGTTTCTGAAATGTGCAAAAGAGCGAATATGATATTTGTGAACTTTTGTACATATGATATGAAAATAATTTGAATATGTTTTTGATCAAATAGAAATAATATGAATATGTTCAAGACGTGGTTTGATATGATATGGATATAAAAAACCTTTGGCATACTTATCTGTTTTCATTTTGATTCTGAATATGGTTATGATATGATGATACTGGTTCACGTGATATGGTTGGTACCAACATGATATGATATGATATAATATGAGTGCACCCACTTTGGAAACAAAGTGGCATTTTATGTGTTCTTTCTTGTGTGCGCACTCGAGGCTTTGAGATTAAAAAAGGAAAAGTTTCAAAATATGAAACTGCCTAGTTTGGCCACCGGGGATAACACAACCCTACCACGGGGGTTAAACATGGTATATGATATGATACGATACGATACGATACGATATAATATGATAAGATGAAGATGTTCAGTTATGTTATGCCAAAGCGTTTTTGAATATGAAAATGGTTTTTGAATATGAAACCAATCTTTGAATATAGACAGTTGGTTTTTGAGTGTGAAAAGATTGAAAGTCGATCTGAGTTTTTGATGACTCGTTTATGAGGTTTGCATATGAAAATAAAATGTTTTGTTTTTGCATATCGAACTTTCTGAAAAGGTTTGTTTTTACATGCTAGTATATATTCTCTACTTACTAAATTGTTGATAACTCACCCCTTATCTCCATAATATTTTTCAGATAATTTTGATGGTATAGCTGGAGATCAAGACTAAAAATCATGTATAAGGCTACGTGAGCATAATGGAATAAGTACAAAGAAGGTACTTTGGTTATCTGAGCATTTTGATTCAATAGTTCTGTTTTGTTTTGTCAATTGGGTATTTTGAAAGGTTGAGATTTATTTTGAGACGTAGTGGCGTTCATAATTATTTATTTTGGGAGTAGGAGTTTTAAACATTAAGATTCATGTTTAATTGAGAAGTTAGAATTTATATCTGAATTGTGATTTATAATTTTTGAGCAATAAGTAGTAACTCTCTTACTCATTTACGATCGGAGCGTTACAGAGTGAGTAATACCGAGACTGTTTCTTTTAATTTTAGCTGTTTTCACCTTCTTTATTTATGATTCTAGAAACACCACGCGGTGTTTGAAGAATCTTGATTTAGGATCCTAATTTAATTTGAGCTTGATCTTAATTTTGCGCTCGGGACTTGATGAGACCTGAGATACAATGTGAAAAAAGGTATGGCCATTAATTCACAATACAAAAAGAGGAGAGCATGAAGTGACACATGAGAATCTCGGCAATTAACTAAGTTATGAGATTTTCTACAATTTTTTAGTTTAAATCTTTTGTTCACGTAATAGATAAAGAAAAAATCTACACAATTTCTTATTATTTATATAATTTCTACAAACCATATTTTTTTTAATTTTAATTTTTTTCTTTTATCAAATATTTAATATATAAATAATGAATAGAAGAATTGAATTAGTTTAAAAAGAACAAATTCAAAAAAATTTTTAAAAAAATATTAAAATATTTTAAAAAATATGGTGTGTGGAGATTGTATAGCATTACTCTTTTTAAATTTTTGAAAGAGTGGATGAGATAATTGTAAAAAATCCTTATCAAACGTCGTATATAGATAGAAAATAGAAATCATAGGCAGCATATAATATTACAATTGAGTGATGAGTAAACAATGTTATGAGTAAACATGGCTTTCTCTCATTTGAAAAGCTAATTAGCATGAAATTAATTTCTAAGTCGGGAGTATTTTTTCGGAAGAATAAAAAAATATATATAGAAAAATAAAAACTGAAAAAAGGGCTCCATCTATCCCTTGTCCGAAAGGGAGAGATTGGAAATATGATCTGTCTGATGTCCTTTCCTATCAAAACATCGGATAATGAGATCATAAAAATGATAAGAAAGCCGACATACTATGATGAGCGATGGGATATCCATATATAAGGTCGTAATCAGAATCATACAATGAGTTTTTAGATTCCCCCCTATTTATTTTTTCCTTCCTTCGATCCCAAGCAAACAAGTTGCTGAAATGCCTAAATCTCTGATCGATCCCATATATCCATTCATCCCTCCAAAATGATACAGCATCCATAAAGATGAGCACCTAATTGCATCTACTCAATCTTTTGTAACTAAGATTTCACCCTTTCACCTAAAATCCAGCCACCATAAAAAGCCCTCTCCTCCCAGCTTCTACACATATCAAACACTCCTGCAACTACTAATTACCAGTACTCCTGCGTTTCACTCCCAAATTTCCCAAGCAAAAGAGAGCCATTCGTGCATACAAAGATGACCAAACAGGCTTTCTTCTCCTTCTCACTTGTACTCTTTTTTCTTTGCCATGGCACCACAACTTTAGCACAGCCAGCTCAGGCCCCGGCCCTGCCCGCCTCATCCCCAAAAACTCAGCCTCCTACGTCACCAGCGAGCAACGTTGACATCACCAAAATCCTCCAAGGGGCCGGAGAATTCTCGATCTTAATCCGCCTCCTAAAGAGGACTGCAGTGGCTGATCAAATCAAAGGACAACTGAAAAAGTCAAATAATGGCTTTACCCTTTTTGCTCCAACCGATACTGCATTTTCCAACCTCAAATCTGGCACTCTAAATTCACTCAGTGACGAAGACAAGATCCGACTTATACAGTTTCATACCTTACCCAGTTTTTATTCTCTATCAAACTTCGAAACTGTAAGCAACCCAGTGCGAACACAAGCAGGAGACAGCACCCCAGGGGAATACCCACTAAATGTGACCTCTATGGGAAACCAAGTAAATATTTCGACCGGTGTAGTCAATGCCTCATTGAGCGGAACTGTATATTCTGATAATCGTCTTGCTGTTTATCGAGTGGACAAAGTGCTTCTTCCTATGGATCTTTTCGTTGCGAAGACTCCCATCGCAGCCCCAGCACCAGCCCCAACCAAGCCTAAGGCTAAGAAGAAGAAAGCAGCAGCCAGTCCAAAGGCTGTAGACGACACTCCAAAGGCAGCAGAGAGTCCAAAGGCCGCAAGCACAAGCACAGGCACAGGCACAGGAACTAGTACCAGTAATAGTGTTCCTACAGTGGTTGATTCTGGTGCAGTGAGTCCGAAAAAGCATGGAATAATGGTACTGTCCGTTGGAGTTACTGTTTTGATTGCTGCATTTTCTATGTGACAAAACAGATGAAAACTTCATGATCATAAGCACCGGCAGGATCTATTTTTGTGGGGTCTAGTTGTCTATTACGGTATGATTTTGCTGCGTTGGTTTGAAGAGTCGATCGTCGCAATCACGGAGTGCTTGCAAATAATCGAATAATTGCTATCCTTCACCTGTTCATGTTGTACTTAATAGTTATGTTTTCCTTGATATGTACATGTTGTGTCCTTTTCATTTTCGAGCTTCTTTTTGCACATTCGAGTAATTATTTTGTATCAATTTCCAAGAAAAATTATATATCTATATATATCCATTGGCTTGAGCATTAATATTATTTATTTTTTTCTTTCGAACACCATATATATTCAAATTTCAATATGCATTGTGTCAATCAAGAATTATTCTACATACAGTCTCCATTGAATTCCTCAATGGAGACTATATATTCATGTAAGGCTATGCAATTATATTTAAAAATATTTTAAAATTACAATAATATTATTTTTAAAATGATAATTTTTTCTTTTTATCCTTATTTATCAATGAGACTGCACATACAGTGATCCCCTACTCAAGACTATTGTAAATAGAATTTCTCTTTAATGAAATGGATGGCATGCTTTGCACACTCTTTTTTAAGTAAAAGAACTTATTTCACAATATGATTCTTTAATTTAATGCTTCATGCAGAAATAAAAGGGCATTCATTTTAAGATCGAGTCCGGCACATGAGTACCACGCGAACAGCAAAATGACCACTAATATGAGAAAGAGAGTACTTTTGACAAATAACCAGATCATCAGTATTGGTGCTTTAAATTTTTCATATTTGTCAAATTTTGTAAAATATATAAGTAGTTATTCGCATGATTATATTGATCCCAAGATTGGTGTTGGGTTTGTGTCGGGTTTATCGGTGGTTGCAAAAATTGGCTGCTCTAAATTAATACACGTATTAGCTAGATTTGGTTGGTGCTAAGTCGAGTTTAAATGGTGTATGAGTCGATCTTTAACTTATGAACTTCCTACGGAATTAATGTACTGTTAGGATTGATGGGTCGTCTAATCCAATTATTTGAATAGTTTCTTTTTTTCTAATATATATATATACATATATAATTAAAAGCCCGTTTTTCAACATTGGTTGAAAGAAAACTGCTTATTTACAACCAGTTAATTCCAACAAAATGATTATTTACAATTAAAATTAGTTGCAAATAGTCTTTTGGTTGCAATACATTGGTCACGAAATCCCGTTTTTCTTGTAGTTAATTAAGCTTCATATATATATATATATAAATAGAAAGGGTGGGAGGCCCAACAATCATCTCCAAACAGCTAATACAACACAAAAAAGGAAAAAAAAAAGTGGGATGTAATCAAGCCAATGGCTCCTACCCATTTCCCATAATGGAAAGCCTTAAGGCAGTCCGGTAAATGGACTATGACACTACTACAACTAAAAGTCACAGTAGATTGTGTTGTGTTATACTTTGCTGGTCTAATTTGGTTGAAAGAAACATTCACTCGAATGCTCATTCGAGCGGGTATAACAAAGCATTTGAATGCTAATTACTCATATTCGAACAACAATAGCATTACCCGATTATGTTTGAATGAAAATGCAATACATCCGAACCATTTACAGTCACATCGTTTGAATGATTATAACCATTATTCAAACGTCGTTTGAATTAGGAACTTTCTTATTGAAACAATTCGAGTTACTGTTCGAACTGTAATTGCAAACCTTGAACCATATACAGTCTTGACATTTGAATGGAAGTCAATCTTATTCGAATGACCTCGCATCCACTTCGAACTTTTCTCAACCCATTCAAAAGTGAGAAAGTGTTCGAATATAATGTAACAGTTTGAACAATATTCTATGTTCGAATGAAAGTTGGCCATTTGAATGATTTTAGGGACGAAATGCCTTTGTCTCGAAATTTTTTCCATTCAAACGAAGTTTGAACGAGTCGGGGAAATTTCGTCTTAAAAGATATTTTCTGAGATAAAATTTCTTTCTCGTCCCAAAATGTCTTTCCCGACAGACTTTTTGGGACAAATTAGGGAAGAAATTGTTTCATCCTTAATTGTTTTATGGGGTGAAATCCAACTCTTTCGAGATGAAATTTTTTGTCCTAAAAGAGGATTTCTGTTTTCGTGTTACATCTTCTTTGGAATAAAAAGTAAAAAAATCACATTAAAAAATAACGTGATTAACATTGAGAGGAATTCTAACCACAACTATCATTTTCCAATACAAAAGTGAAATATGCACAACTATTTTAGAACTTTTATGCCGCTTTTCAACAAATTACAAAAAATGGTTTAGCCACATAAATATTTTATACAAGTAAACTCATAAAGTGACGTGATTTAATGTGGTACGTCATATTATAAAGTTATTTTTATGATAAAATAAATCTAATAGATCACATAAAACTATGTCAGTTTGTGAGTTTACTTTTATGTAATATTTGTATTTGCAATCCTTCTCATAAACGATTATTATATTTTAAATTGATTTGATTTTGTTTAATCTTGATAGGTTTGAATTTAAAAAATAACGATATTTTATTATATATACCCTTACCTAAAGTTATGATCTATTAAAGACAATATGCACGTTGATACAATTCTTTCCACTCAATCAAGAGGACAGCTTGCTTGGTCGAAGGACTTGCATGTCCGGCCATTTGAAAGATCGATCTTAATTCCTCAATCAGAATGATCCTGTTTAATTGGCTGGCTAGCTAGCTTGATTTGCATCTTTTATTTCCCCACAAACACATTTGCGATACCCTCTCTTTTTGCTGCTTTTCCAAGCAAAGTAGTTGCTAAAACAACAAAATCTTTCACTTATCCATCCATACATGCATTCCCCTACCTTTCCAAGACAGATAAGCTGCACACAACTCTGGATTTGCAACTAGCTAGAGATGTACCTTTTCACCTAACTTCACTCTCTCCGGGCCTTAATAAGAGCCATATTCTCCCTCCCACACATATCAAGCCCTTCCGCAAGCACCACTCTTGCATTTGAATATCTCCCAAGCTAATTAAACACAGCCGTCAATAGAACAAGAAACCATAAACATGGCCAAACAGGTTCTCTTTGCCCTCTCAATTCTACTTGTTTTTCTCTTTGATAGCATCACAACTTTAGCTCAGCCAGCTACCGCTCCAGCATTGCCTGCCACGCCCCCAATCCCAGTTGCCAAACCCCCAACCACCCCGGTTGCCAAGCCCCCAACCCCGGTTGCCACTCCTCCAACCCCAGTTGCCACTCCTCCAACCCCATCTGCCAAACCCCCGTCCGGCCTACCAGCAAAGGCCCCAGCTCAGTCTGCCCAAATCCCTGTACAAAAGGGCCCTACTGATATTGTCAAAATCTTGGAAAAGGCTAAGGGCTACTCAGTATTTATCCGCCTCTTAAAGAGTACTGGATTGGCTGGACAACTATTTGGTCAGCTAAATAATTCAAATGTTGGCTTTACAATATTTGCTCCTACAGATGGTGCATTTTCAAGCCTCAAAGCAGGCACTATAAACTCTCTATCTGATCTTCAAAAGACTCAACTCATACAATTTCACATCTTAAACACCGTGGTTACTCTATCAAACTTCCAGACTCTAAGCAATCCAGTGCCAACAGAAGCTGGAGATACCAGCGCTGGAGAATTCCCACTGAACGTGACAACTGCCGGCAATCAAGTGAACATATCAACTGGCCTCGTGAATGTCACATTGGGAGGTACAATATACTCGGATAACCAGCTTATCATGTATCGAGTAGACAAAGTGCTTCTTCCACTCGATATATTCGTGCCCAAGACTAAAAAAGCAGCAGCTCCCGCAGCAGCACTTGCAAAGCCAAATGGAACTGCAGACAGTCCATCTGATAGTGATGCTGCTGGCGTTGGTACTGATGACGATGCTGCTAAAGTGAACCACTCTGGTGCTGTGAGGCTCAACTCATGGCGCGGAACATTGTTGTCCATCGGAGTTTCCCTGGTCGCATTCATTGTGACGAAAGTAACTTGATATTAGCGGATACGTATCATCTGGATTTTGCTTTGGTGGGGTCGAATTCTTTAATATTTCTGCATGATTTCGATGAGTTGGGTTGAAAGATCGTGATCATGATCAGTACTGTGTGTTCTCTAAATAATTGCCTTCTTTCGCTGTCCCATGTGTACCTTCTTTTATTTTTCTTGTTAAAATTGTCCATGTTAAGGTCTAATTTTGAGAGTTTTTTTTATTCTTTTTTTTTTTTAATAAATTCTTATGGGTACTTATTCTATTTTTTAATATTAACTGTTTTCTTGCCATGTTCCCTTTCCAGACTCTATATTCTTCATGTGAATTTTGTGTACCAATTCCGGAAAAGTTAGGCCAGTGGCAGTGGGTCTGATCCGTTATTAATTTTTCACTTTGGAACATTTATATATATATATATATAAATTAATAGAGTTTGGCCAGAGAAAATTTCAAAAAAACAAGAAGAAAGAAAGAACTCCAATGCAGCTTGGAACAGACAAGAAATTACAAGACGAAAAATCTTAGGCAAGCACAAGTGCTGTGAGAGGCTCACGATATTTGACTATATATTAATTTTTTTAATTAATTAGTCCTTTTAATTAATTAATTTTCTTATTTTATTTTTATTAGACTAATGTTATTCTTTAAATATATTGATTAGTTACACCCCGAAAAAATGGAAGCTGGCCGGAATATTATTACTATTAAATGATTTTTATAGCACATGACCAATTAATTTTTGTTTTATAAGGATATAAATTTTAAAAAGTAGAAACCAAAGAGCTCATAAAACCAAAACTGCTAATTTGAAAATAGAAATTTAAAAAGAAAAATCAAAATTAAAGAATTTTAAAAAAGGGTACTGCATGCATCTTCTTCGATCTCCCCACAACACGGCCTTAGTTCGACACAACCACCACCAAAAATCTAATGTCAAAATCCACCCAGCCTTGGGGGTCGAGTGGGAAAGGAGTCAAAGGACTTCCACATCCTTCAACTGAGGCTGACTGGATTAATATATAAACTTTCCATTGAGCAAATTTATTTTTCAAAATTAGATTTAGTTTAATTTCTAATTAAAAATCTTTTTCTATCTCTTTAGTTTCTCATGAGCAGAATAATTGTAAATGACGGCACATGAGCTTGCTCAAAGATTGCTACCACTTTCCAAAGTGATCATAGCTTATCCCAAAATCCCGCTATTCATAAGTCCCTTGTGATAGGAACTCGATCTCTTTCATTTATTCAATAATATAGCTGGCCGTTTGCTTAAAGAGGCTATTTTCAACTCGTCATTCTACACATTACATATCATATTTATTTTTAGAGAAATGATAAATACAGTCGTGAGTGTGTAAGCGGCGTGCAGTCGCTTTGATAAAAAGTGAATAAAGATGAGACCCACTTGAAAAAAAGTTAAGTTTTTAATAGCGAACCCCACTCCTTTTCAAAGCGACTGTATGGCGTTTGCGCATTCCACGACTGTATATAGAATTACTCTTATTTTTATATTATTTATTTTTTTAATTTTATTCTTACTAAACTAATTGATTCTTCTACTTATTTGTATCGATCCATATATACTATATCAAACTACATCAATTTGTAAACATTATTTTTATAAAATATTTTTGTAAATCCAACATTTCTCGCAAAACTCAAAAACTCATATGGATAAATGCGATATATTAGATATATACTTTATAGTAATAAGTATTTTACAATATGATATACCACAAAAAATCATATCACTTCGTAAATTGTATTTTTGTGAGATTTATTTGTAAAGTAAATAATTTCTCATCTCATAAACCTTACTATCAAAGGTGACTAATTCAGAGATAGTATATATATAGTCGCATGCCAACCATGTTAGAAATATCAGCGATCGATATAGAGAACAATGTGGCAAAAAACTAAAAAGACTAGTCCTTCGTCTTTGGGCGTTAGAGTGGGCCGTGCCCGCAATCTGTGATTGCAAGCCTATCATTCTGTTCAAATTCATTTTCCAGAAAATGCTAAATTTGTCATCGAAAAATGTTTTAATTATAAACGTATTTTATAGAATTAAACTTATAAACTTACATAAATTGATATAGTACGTCAGATTATAAATTAATTTTTACTGTAAAAATATCTAACTTATCACATAAAATCATATCAATTTATAAATTTAATTTTGTGAGATTTTTTTATTTATTTATTTATATGCACATAGCAATTCTCTCTTTTCATTATTCTCTTATATGATATTAAAATTATTTTTGGATAAGCTAGAAACGTCATAAACTTTCAATTATTTAATAGCAATTCAAGGGATGATAAAAGGGATGGAGATCCTCCAAATCTAGGTCCTATAATGGAAATGACTCCCATATGTGCCCCCAAATATATATGCCCTGCCCTCTATTGTATTTTATTTTATTTCTTAAGAGTTAAGGAAATGACTATTAGTAAATTAGTGTTTTTTTTATAAAAATGTTTAATGATATTTAAAAAATATTTGAAAGCGAAAAAGAAAAAATACAATTGCACTAGGGGCACATTTGGTGTACATATTTGAAAGGCATTGGAGCATTGTCCATAAATAAAATGGGTTTCAATGAATTTATTGATTTTTTTAATACCGTTTAAGATATTTAGGCAATATTAAAAAATCAATAAAAGAATTTTGAAAGTGGATTAGTTAGGCCTTCTTTTATTGAAACGCTAGACATGTATAGGGTCTATTTAAAATAGCATTTAGTATAATGTTTTTGGAACCACGGTTTGCTTCAGCCATAAGTGAGGATATTAATAAATTTCAAAGGTTCCGTCCTCCTTAAAAATTATATATTTACTTGGGTAGTTATAAATGTTGTGGGATCCACTTTATATATCTATTTTCACCCATTCTAAAACTGATAATTTGATCGCTAAGATCCTGTCAATCAATTGGCGACACCTTAATTTCTCACTAAGAGAACCAATGATCAAGTTGCCCTCTCTCATGTTTAAAAAAGAAATAAAAAGGGATAGTTCAATCAAAACCTCCAAATGATTCAAATCCTAGTAAAAAGATAACATAATCGTATTGATCTATGAAAGGTTAGGGAAGCAATGATGCTGATCATTATTTGCCCTGGCACATCAAATTGAGATCTCCCCTCTTTTTTTCCTGCCTTCCGAAGCAAACTAGTTGCTAAAACAGCAAAATCCCTTTCCATCCAATCATCTCCCCACCTCTCCACGACAGATAATTATCAGCTGCAAAAAAAGGATTTGTAACTAGAATTATTGAGCCATTTCAACTAACTTCACTCTCTCCCAGCCTCCATTTAATCCCTCTTCTCCTCCCTCTCAAACATGTCAAACACTCCTAGCTAGCTGCAATCCAAGACTACTCCTGCATTCCCAATTTTCCCAAGAAAAACATATCCCTCCACACAAAACAAATCTACAAAGATGACTAAACAGGCCATCTTCTTCCTCTCACTTCTACATGTTTTTCTCTTCCACTGCACCATTACTTGTGCCCAATCTCCTGACATCACTCAAATTCTGGATAAGTCCGGCGACTTCAAGGTCCTAATCCGCCTCCTAAAGAACACCGGAGTAGCCGACCAACTCAATGGGGAGCTCGCGAAATCAAACACTGGTTATACCTTTTTCGCTGCACCCGACAAGGCATTCTCGGAGCTCAGATCCGGCACCATAAATAAACTTAGTGACCTACAAAAGGTCCAATTTTTGCAGTACCATATCTTAGCCACCTATGTTACCCTGACAAACTTCCAAACTCTGAGCAATCCCGTGCCGACCCAGGCTGGAGACACCAGCGCCGGACAGTTCCCATTAAACGTTACCTCCTCGGATAGGGAAGTGCATCTCTCCACCGGTGTTGTCAATGCCACAGTGGGGGCAACTTTGTATTCTGATAATAATCTGGCTGTTTATCAAGTGGACAAAGTGCTTCTTCCTCTTGATATTTTCAGTGATTATAAACCTCCGGAACCCGTTGAGGAGAGTACTCCTCCTGCTGCTGCTACAGTAGATAAGTCTGGTGCGGTGACTCTCGCCATGCATGCAATGTTTGTACTCCTTGGAATTGCTGTGAATGTTGCAGCAGTACTGGCCGGTTTGTGACCCAAAGAAACTCGAAGATACGTGCTCCAGTTTCCCGAATGGGATTCTTTCTGGGGGTACTTCAATTGTCTTGTACTTTTGTATGTTTTTTGTTGATTTGGGTTGAACAGTCGTGATCATCGACTCTTGAGTGCTTCTTTTTATAATTGCCATCTTTCTCTGTTCCATCCTGTATCATGCCCATTTCTAAAGGTCAGAACCAATGCTGTTAATCTTGAAATTCATCATCAAGTTCTTTTTCAATCTGTTTTCCCGTCGTTCTCGCTTCCAGGTCCGGCTTCTCTCTATTTTTCCGTATTTGTTTCAGGCTCTCAAAATTGAGCACAGAAATCTTGTGCTAATACATCGCCTTTGAGTACTTACATGACTTATTTTACATTTCCAGCTTCTATATATTTGTTTTGTGAAGTTCTATATATTTTTAAAACATAACTTGAATGATGCATACTTTTCTTCAGATAGAAATGACAGTGAAAATCAAGGGCGGCCAGCGTAAATGGTCGACGGTGAGAGTCTGAGACCAAGGATTCCTCACATTATTCAGTCAATGCTGTGCTATATATAAAATAAGAATAATTCCATGAATTTCAGGATCAAAACTAAGAGTTTGGTTTGTTTTTCTTATCTCATTTAATCATTATAATTTTTTCAAATTTTCAAACAAAATACAATAAACAATTTAATTTTTTCAAATCTCAAAACAAAAATAATATTAAAAATTTCTTATATTATAACAATATTTTATTCAACTTCTATTTCATCTCCTCTCATCTGTATAACCAAAAGAGACCTTAAGAGAGATATATAAGTAAAATAGATTCTTTAATATTTATTACCGATTTAATTATTATGTCCAAAATATTTATACGGTTTGGATAAAAACATGAAAGTTAAAACCTACTTCCCCACTAGACCAAACAAATGAGGGAAATAAAAATAAAGAAACATACAAATTAATCCCCTCATCGGCCAATTTTCAGTCAGCACCTAAAACTATCAATTTTGCCAATCACTCCCCAACCTGACAAACAATTGCAATTAATGTACCCTTTCCATTAAACTATGTGTCCTCTCCATTATATTAAACATTTGATATAAATACACTTAATAAAGAATTAAAAACTGAAAGAAGCAAAGAAAATTACAAAATTATAAAAGGAAATAAAAACCATTTTTGTTAGTCTCAAAGAAGACACCTTACCTTTTTTTTTTAAAAAAAAAAGGACTCCTTACCTTATAAAAAATTAATTAATTATTATTTGGTTATCTTAAAGGCATTCTAGCGTTATGTTTTGACTCTTGAGTTAATATAAAGAATAAAATGACAAAATTTAAAAATTGGTGGTTTTTTTAAAACCTATGAGCATTTGAACATGGAAATAATGCTTGATCTATTTGAAAATTTTCACTACAAAGAAATATTAGATTTTTCGGCGACAAGAAAACGTCGCAAAAAGCGATATAATCGCGGCTAATATTTTATTGTGACTAATTTCAACAGCCGGCATGATGTCGCTATTGTTGAGACCAGGGTTGTTAATTGTAAGCCTTGATCATCATAATGGAAGCTGCCTTCTTTATCTCAAAACTCAGCTATATATATTCCTCTTCATCTTAAACTGGCAGCCTTCTTCATTGATCTCAAAGCCGCAAAAATGTACATTTTTCTTAATTCCCAAGCACATTCTACATGTACACATTTATTGTCAGCTACAATTAACCCTCATAGGTATATATAATTTGTTCACAAACATTAACTTCAAAGAGCAGTAACATAACATTCGTGTTGTGCATGTGTAGGTGTTAAAGATAACTTACCCTACTATAATCTTGGCTTTGCCTGGAGCTACAGCTTCCATCTTCCATGTTGCCTGGCTAGAGTTTATAGGTCTTCCAAATCAAAATCCTTACAGATGACATAGCGCAAACTGTCGCAAAGTTCCTTCGTATTGGCATGGGATTCCCACCTTCACAGCGCCTCCAGATCAAGTGAAACCCTTCAAGAAATAGCTCCCTGCCTCACACCAATCTAATATGAACAAAAGATAAATTAAGTTTGGAGACACTTTTCTGCTATTAGTAAGTGAAATATCATCTCCATACAAAAAACCACAAAAAATGTCTTTACCCAAAAAAGGTTACTGCCTAAGCAGGTCCCCGAGTCTTATGAGAATCTCCTTGGGTGTGCCTCGCTGATTCCATGTATGAACTCATAAACTTGTCATACTCTGCTTGCTTCTCCAACAGTAGCATTACATTCCCCCATAAATCTTCAAACTGATTTTTGTAATACTCAGCATCTTTCGCATGGTTCTCTGCACGTTCAGTTAATGCTGCAAACCTTTCCTCAGTGTTCTTTCGAGTTGACTTAGGGATAACCATCTCTCCCAACCCAACCCCCTTGCATACCCCGGCCTGTGGCCCAATACCTCCCTAAAGATTGATGCAGTAGCATCCTTAGTCCGCTTCTCAGGCTCCAACTCAGACAACTTGGCAACCATTTCGTTCTATGCAAGAAAGCAAAATTTTACGTTACTGCTTTTACGATGGAATAAAAGGGGTACATTTCATAAATACTAAGCAAAGAATATGTCGGAATGATACAATCAAAGTCACTCACATATTTTTCTTCCGTTGTTGGAGTCACAAATTTTCCCTTCTTCTTACTCCACCTCACCTCTTTAAAGAAATCAACCAAATCTCCATCACTCCCAGGCTACAAATAGAATCACATATTTAAATAAATACAAGTTCGAAAGATGTGAATCTGTTAATACATACATTTATCTATTGATCCAAAAAAAAATACAAATCTTACCCTTAGCCTTACAAAGGATGTTCGTCCAGCCGTATGGTTAGTTCGTCCTATTACTTTTATTTTTCTCAGATATCATCTGCAACTCACAAGCTTGTATTAACACAACTCTATCATAAACCATCTTTAGCTTTATTCACTATTATGTACCATCACATCACATGCACATCGTTATCCCTTAACCAAAATAGGTAGCTATAGATAATAACATTAGTAACTAGCTGTAGAAATATGTCTCCAAACAATAGGGTATTTACTTAATAACATACAAAAACAGCTTTAGGAAAAATAACATGTTCGTAAATATTGGATTGTAAAATGGCACATCATGATGTCACAATGTCCATGGACTTACCTTAAATTCTGAGCTTGACCATCGAGTGAATAACTTCACCCGAGTTGCTGGTTTCACCAACGCTGGCACATTCGCAAGTGCTTCTTCATGAGTCTCGTAACGCTTGTAAGCTTTATGAAGATCATATCGAATATGATTGAAACGCTTCCTGAGTGTCTTGGTAACCATATCGCGATGATTCTTCTTGGTCCAGTCAAGAATGAAGTCGGGGTAGAGACAAACACCAAACACATCATTTATAATTAGACACACACAGATTATAATTAATGTAAATGAGCAAGCAATTCTTGTCATTCCGTATGAGTTCGTGTGATATTACCCGAACATGAGCAATCAATTCTTCCTTCTCATTATCTGGTAAACCATGCCAGTTGGGGTGACTCTGTTATCACAACAGAGGACAAAGATCCATACAGATGAGGAACCCACCCAGTAATTAATAGGTCAAAGTCCTAATGTACAAATTTATCGAATTATTAGTTATAAACTTAGATATGTTCTGATTCCTTCACTGGGTTAGAGACTTATAGTCGCTGATTTGTGAGGTTGAATAACACACAAGTACATGAATAAAGTATAAACAAGGGGCACCGCCAAAATGCTGACAAATCAATAATATTTTAAGGATTAAAGTTGATGTCCTCAAATGGATAGGGCGTCGTTTGGTCAACTGGGAAAAAATTACAAAATAGTACCAACATCAACATCACCGTGCCTAAAAGGGAAAAGCTTTGCTGTTCATGGGGCAAACGGAATCATGATAAATGACATATATATAGAAAAAAAAAAAAAAAAAAAAGCCTCTAATTCCACCAATTATATCTGTAGGTACATGCATCAGAGTTTTCTTTTTTTAAATTCAGGTACTAGCATTTTTGTCGTAGACCACATACCAATTATTTATAGTTTCCAATTATATGGATTGTGAGGTCATGATTTTCACATTAATGGATATTTGGAACAATGAAAATCAAAGAGAAGACACATACAAATGGAATGAAGAAATATGGAAGGTAATTGCTAGGGATTTACATAGAGAATACAAGCCAAAACCTTATTCTTTTGTGGAGGACCATATCTGTGCGCATTAGGTGTGTTACATTGCATATGAGAAAGACAAAACAGAAACGGTGGGTTTAAGATTCACAAAATTTTCTGTTTCGTACAGCTCTGTAAATTGGGTCAAATTTGGGGCAAACTACCCCATGACTCCAACATATATATATAGCGAAAATAAAGCCTCAATTAAGCCATAAAGAAAGTTGTAAAGCAGTGTCATTTGATTCAATGAGAGAGAGAGAGAGAGAGAGAGAGAGAGAGAGAGCACGAATGAGAGAGAAACATGGGGACACGAACGTAAGAGAAAGAGCACACTCACCGGCGTTGAGAGGAGGCGAGAAGGACAGCGAAAGCGACGGCCAACTGCAGAGGAGAAGAGAGGCAGAGAGTATCGCGAAAAGTCCGCGAAAATACGGCGCGGGGAGGCAATTTGGGGGTTTTTCCCCCGTTGCCTTTCGTATTCGACCTTTTGCAGCAGTTCAGTTCTCGTCGTAACAGGCTCAACCACAAATAATATCATGCGGCGAAATTATTTGCGGGACACAATTATCGCCGCAAATTAAGATATAGCGGCGACTTCTTTCCCGTCGCGATTTTTACACCGATTAATATGCTTGTTGCGGCTCTTCTATTGCAACGATACTAAATCGCCGCAAATACTCTTTTTAACGGCAGTTTTTCCAATGCGACGAAAGCTTTGCACTCAAACAGTAATAATGGGCTTATCCCGACTAAATATTTATCGCCGGGAAAAAAAAACAGCCACAAAGCCACATTTCCTTGTAGTGAATTTATACAAGAAAATCTATAAGTTAATATAGTTTAATGAGATCTATTAGGTTTGTTCATTTTTATTATAAAATAAATCTGACGTATTAAATTAACCCACTTCAACGTATAATTTCTTTATGTGAGATTTATGGATAGATCTAATACTTTTTTTAGTACTATTTTTTTTTTAACTATTAAAACTCATAAATTTATTACTTTCGTAAAGCTATTGATAGCTAAGTCGTCAGAGGTTTGTAATTTTTTTTTCTTTGGTAGGCACGAGAATTTTGTATTAGATTTGAACTATATATGATCCCTAGATGGTTTTAATTACCAGAAAGATAAGACACGATTGATTAATTTACTATAAAGGCAAGACGTCATATTCCAAAGGATACTAATTAATTTCTAAGGTTACATTCACTATTTTATGGTGCCCTACAACATGATGATCTACTTTATCAATATCCTTAATTATGTCAGGAAAATAAAATTTCCCATTTTAGGTTGCAACTTATATAAGATTGTTTAATTAATTTCCCATTTTCTGTTGTAATTATTATTATTATTATTATTATTTTGAGGTAAAAAACTGTCAAAGTAATTCTAAGCTTCTAACATTTTTTGTGTATATTTAGATTTTGAAAACGAGGAATGTTTTCAGGTTTGTTTAGCAAGCTAGCTAGGTAAAATATTTTGTAGCATGCATATCATGATTTGTTCCAGCTTATTCTTTGTCATTTTTGTCTCTTTTCCGGGAAAAAAAAGGATAGGAAAGTATAACTTTTTTTTTGTTTTTTTTTTTTAATTTTTGCACAAAAGATTTGTCATCAGAGTCTGAGTTGCTTAGTCGGAATTGTCATGATGTTTGTTTAGGTCTGAAACATTGCTAACGGGCCGCAAAATGCATTAACAGTTACTATGTTAAATTATCACTTGTTTTTAAAATTTCAGTAAAGTATTATTTTGTTGATCTCAAGCCATTAATAGAGTATATATGACCATCCACGTTACTTAAATAGTAAAATTTAATTTATAAGATTCAAATTAATTTTAAAATTTTTATTCAAAATCAAATTATGTCACTAAGACTTTTCTAGATGAGTTTTTCTTTTAAGTTAATGTCAAGTAGGACACACAATGACAATAGCCAGGCATCTCTAGATTCTTGTCTCTCTAGATTCTTGTCTCAAGTTCCCCTTTCGTGCCTCTATTTCGTGTTCCTAAAGCACTGCCTGTAGCTTAATAAAAATGCTTTCCTTCCCCAACCAAGTGCAACTAGGCTCAAGGGGTGGATGTCACGATTGAAAGGAAAGAGACAAGAGGGAAGGAAGCAGTGTGTTTTGGTTTAATGAAATGGTGTTGTAAGGGGATTTTGCCCATTTCACAAAAGCTCACTGGGCCTAAACCCAATACCCAGCCTAAGGGTCATAAGGATCATACAGGAAGCAAGGTGTCTGCCAGGAAAAGGAGTCGAGTAACCGATAGGACAGGTTCAGCCTGACATTGCATGGCTACATTCTGAACTTGGGAATTTGTATGGGACACAGCAGGAAATGCGGAAGACCATTGATCCATTGACATCAGAATATCTACGACTCATAAGAGATAAAAGTAATGCCTGAAAACCAAGCCGCATTAATGGTGCCACTATCGAGCTACACGCCACATTTATGGTGCCGTCGCAGAGCCATGCCTTATTAGAGGACTATGATAGTAGAAACGGTAGGAGAGAACGAACTTTGTGGAGACAAACATGATCAGCATTTCCCCCGACCCATGGTATAAATACTGAGCTCCAAGTATGAGAAAACTCCGGTGATCCCTAGACTCTTTCACTTATTTACAAACTTTCAAGAATATTTACTAACTTTGGCATCAGAGACTCCCCGGTCCCAAGGCCACCCTCTCCTAGCTATCTTCCTCTGTATCCTTTGCAGGCCCATTTCGGAAGACCTGAGTTGTCAGAGTCTGGCCCAAAAGTGAGTGAAACATCACGATAACAATGCCACCATCTGTGGGATCTTTTTTAGGTCTCACTTGTATTTCATGCGCTTGAGGCAAAAGAACCAAGTTCTTGGGAGTGAATAGGGCACAGTGGAGGAAAGCTATGCACAAAACCGCAAAGAGATGCCTACGATCGGTGGGGTAAGCAAGGCGTATCCTGTGGAGGGTGCCTGCACCTTACCGCCAGCTTCCGACTGCATGAAGGTCATAAGCGAAGTTCGAGATGAGCATAGCTCATGAAAGTGAAACCAATCGAGCCATTGGAGTTCATCCTTCTCAATCCAGATCGAGCAAAAGTCGAGGCAAGGATTAGTAGCGAAATGACATCTGAGGCCCGAAGCACCATGCAGCAACTTCTCGCCGAGTACCAAGAAGTGTTTGCCTGAAGCCACAAGGATATGCCCGGAATTGCCCCGAAATCATACACCATAGCCTTAGTGTAGACCCAAAGGCCAAAGGAGTGAGGCAGAAGTGTTAAAGTGCTGCGCACGGGATTCATCCAAGAAGCCCATTTTCCAGAGTGGTTGTCCAACGTAGTGCTCGTAAAGAAGCCAAGTGGCAAATGGAGAATGTGTGTCGACTTCACCGACCTCAACAAAGTTTGCCCGAATGACAGCTTCTCACTTCCTTGCATCGACCTGATTGTCAATTCCAGGCCGGGTCACCGTATGCTTAGTTTTTTGGATGCCTATACTGGGTATAATCAAATTCGTATGAACCTAGAGAAGAGAAGATGTCGTTCATCACTGGCCGAGGCTTATATTGTTACACGGAGATGCCTTTTGAGCTTAAGAACGCGGGCGCCACCTATCAGCAGTTGGTCAATTGCATGTTCAAAAACCAGATATGAATAAACATGGAGGTCTACATGGATGACCTGTTGGTTGAAAATGGGACCATAGAATAGCACCTAATCAACTTAAGGGAGTCTTTTGCCATACTACGACAGTATCAAATGAAGTTGAACCCAACAAAATGAGCTTTCGGTGTCGGATCAAGAAAGTTCTTAGGATTCATGGTGTCCGAACATGGAATCGAAGCCAATCCTAAAAAAGTGGAGGTCATCCTCAGCATGGCCCCATCCCGAAATATAAATGAGGTACAAAGGCTGGCCGGGCAAGTGGCTGCCTTCAACAGGTTCGTGTCAATATTCACCGACAAATGCCTACCTTTCATCAAAGTCTTGCGGAAAGCACAGGCATGGGATGGTGAGTGCGACCTAGCATTTGAAGCCCTTAAGAAGTTAAGCCCACCGCTCCTCAGCCAACCCCAGTGTAGGGAAACACTGACCCTGTACTTGGCAGTCTCCCCTTAGGCTTCCTCCTCAGCGTTAGTGCGCAATGAGGATGGGGTCCAAAGGCCAGTCTACTACACCAGCCAGGCGTATTGGGGGGTCGAATCTAAGTACCCCTGCATAGAGCAGCTGGCCTTTGCGCTTATAGTAACCATGCGCAAACTGTGCTCATACTTTCTCCTCATCTCGTAAGGGTCCTAACATAAACCCTCTTAAAAAGGGTGTTGCAATGATCGAACGCCTCAAGCCGGCTCATAACTTGGCAATAGAATTGAGCGAGTTCGACATTGACTATGCACCGCAGAACACCATCAAAGGGTAGGTGCTAGTAAACTTTGTTATTGAGTTTACCAATTTTCCAGCAAAGAATGATGATGCACCTCTGTCAAGCCTTGGCAAGTATTCATTAATGACTCATCTTGCCGAACTGGAAGAGGAGTGGGAGTGCATATCGTCACGTCCGAGGGAGAGGAGTACAATTACACCATCAAAGTGGCATTCAAAACGACGAACAATGAGGCAAAGTATGAAGCGCTGCTTTCAGGCTGCTCGAAGCCCCAGGCTGAGTGGAAGACATAATCAGATATTTGGAAACAAATGAGGTGCCAGAGGACAAACAGAAGGTCAAGAAGATAAAAAATAGAGCAGCACACTACACTCTAATCGAAGGAATTATGTATTGGAGGGGCCACTTGGCACCTCTTTTGAGATGCATCTCCCTGGAAGAAGCACAATACATGTTGGCAGAAATACACGAAGGGATTTGTGGGAATCACTCAAGAGGAAAGGCGCTGGCCAGAAAGGTAATGAGAGTGGGGTATTACTGGCTTCAAGCCTTGTGGGACGCTAAGGAATATGCGCGAAAGTGTTTGAAGTGCCAACAATACGCCAAGGTGCCCCATTGCCCACTGGAAGAATTGACGTCGATCACATCGCCTTGGCCCTTCGCCTAGTGGGGAATCGACTTTGGTCAGCCCACTTCCCTTGGGAAAAGAGGAGTAAAGTTTGCAGTGGTTGTCGTGGATTACTTCACTAAGTGGGTTGAGGTCGAGGCCTTAGCAACCATTACAGTGAACAACATCACGTGGTTCCTATGGAGGACAGTAGTTTGCAGGTTTGGCATCTTGCGGACTATCATATTGGAGAACGAGAGGCAATTCGATTCCGATCACTACCAAAATTGATGCCGAGAGTTGGGAATTGAGTTTCGGTACTCATCCCCAGGACACCCCCATTCTCACGGAAAAGTTGAGGCGACCAACAAAACATTGATGGGAATCCTCAATAAATGGCTCGACGACAGAAATGGGCATGAGAAGAAGAACTCCCCGCCGTCCTGTGGGCCTACCGGGTCATAGTGAAAATGCCTACTAGGGAAACTCATTTTACCCTCACTTACGGCCATGAGGCAATGCCGCCGGTAGAGATTGGAATTCCCACATACAAAGTTCAGCACTTCAAGTAGGAATCCAACGATAGGCAGCTAGTGAAACAATTGGATTTGTTGGAAAAAGTCAGACTAGAAGCTGAAATAAGAACTGTAGCTAACGAAAGAAGGGTTGAGAGATGCTTCAACAAGCGCGTGCGTCAGAGAACATTCAAGGTCAGAGATCTCATACTCAGAGAAACAAGAACAACAACATGGGACGAATGAAAGCTAGGCCCCCGATGGGAAGGCCCTTAGATGTATTTTGTCTCTTGTTGCTATTCATAATCGGCATATTTTCCATTTAGATGTCAACGCCTTCTTATATGGAGATTTAGATAAAGAAGTTTACATGAAAGTTGCTCTTGATTATTATAGTAAGGGAGACACAAGAGTAAGTAAACTACAGAAGTCCTTATATGGATTGAAACAAGCCTCTATGCAGTTGAGAGGCTGGGGAAAAGAAGGGTGTCAAGAGGGAAAATAGCAGATGTGACGTAAATGAGAGGATATGTGACATAAAGGAATGAGGGATAGAGGATAAAGGAGGGGGACTAGACGACTTCAAGGGGGCTTCTTCCAGACAGCTACTTCGACTTTTCCTTCAGCTTCTCCAATTGGGCGACATGAGCTCCAGAGGGAAGATCTCCGCTAGAAGATAGATGTCTGATCTCTATTGTATAACAAGGATAAAAGATCATAAGAGCTTGTAAAACAATATTATAGTGGATCCCTCTCCCCAAACGACCCGTGGACGTACTCATTATGCCGAACCATGTAAATCTGTGTGTCTCTATCTCTTTTATTTTTCCTACATTTATTTCTTATTTAATGCCATGGATGTACGTAAAAATGTCGTATATCTGCACCAGACTGCCATCGGGGGCTCCAAACCACACCAATCGAGGCCCATACTGTAGCAGCGGGCCGAGAATGAGTCTTTCTCTTCTTTCAACTTGTTATGCTAATTTTCAACATTAACAGTTGGCGTCGTTTGTGAAATCAGATTACTTTCTACACCAGAAGTGGGAGAATGACAACTTTCCAGCATGCGAAATAATAACTGAGGGAGCCGATACAATTTTTTCAGATAAGTATTCTCGACCTTTCAACTTTTATTTTTATGAAAAGAAATGTTGTAGAAAGTAAGAGAGTGAACCTTTCCTTGCCGAGGTGGTTAAATGCACTGTGCATTTGAGTGCTTTTTATGCACCCAACATGTAAGATCAGGAAACCAATTCCTTGGCCACTTAAATGCACTATGCACATGCAACTCTCGTGTCACTAGCACCATGTAGGCATGCACCTGCACATGTAACACACTTAAGTGTAGAGTGTCATCCCCATTCCCAGGACACAACTGCATAGCCCGCCGTGAGCCCGGTGAACTTGCCGGTAGCCACCACGTGGATCGCTGGTAGTTTCTGTCCGCGACCGGCCGACCTCCTTCTACGAAGGCCGAGAACTTGTCAAGTAGCGGGTGCACATTATTGTGGACCCATGTTGTCCCTCGCCCACTGTCCGCAGTCACAACGAAGGACACGAGCGGCCAACATGGGGGCCGATCGCACTTTCTATGGAAGCTATGGTGGTCCTCGACTTTGAAGGCCATGCACGGTGTGCAATTGGTGCACGTTGTCGTGCACCCCACGGGTGCCCATCTCCTAGTTGTTCTTGTGGGCTGGCAACTACTAGCCAACCACCACCAAAACCGCCAGCAATCTCTGTCACCGGCAGGGTGCTATACGGAGAGGCCAATCCCTCGATCGCGCAAGCAGGCAACCCTCATGTTGTGCGCCAGCTACAAGCGCCACCTTGCATGTCCCATGCACGTGGGCAAGCTTGCTCAGCACCACCTCTCCCCCCCCCCTTTCGCACCGACTGCTTAACCTCGATCCCTTTACGAACTGGCCGTAGTCACTCCTTTGCCAAGCACCACCTTACATGTCCCATGCACGAGCTTCTCGGCCACCCATCTCACTCAACCAACAACACCATCTTTCCCAACCCATCATGAACTCAACTGCTCGGCCACATGCACACAGTGGACAACCACCATCCAGCCTTGTGCGAGCGGGCAGCGAACGCCATGCACCGACAGCCAATGCCAAGCACCAGCAGCCAGCACTATACTCATCACGACCTCACTTTGCACGGACTCATGCATCACAGCCTAACCCTCTCGAACTCACTCCCTTGCCCCGATAACAGAGTTTCTCAGCCACGAACATCCCGCCATGTACATAGGCGAGCCCACTATAGAGACATGCAAACCCACCATGCAAACCAATCAATTCAACACCCTTTTCTCGGCCACAACACTCCAGGCCTCTATGGGTTATCCGGAAACGAGTTCCACAACCATGGCTTCATGGGCCTCACAGGTAACTCAACCAACGGACGATCCCTCAACCATGAGAGGCGTACTCTTAGCTACTCAGTCATGAGCTACCCCGACACTAAGAGTGGGCAATGGACAAATTCATACAAGCAGGAATCAGAAACAATGGCTTCATCACTCTAGTATTGTCTCCCTCAAACTCGTTATTTAAATTTCATTTCTACTAATAAAGTTAGTTTTTGGAGCCTCGCTTCACCAAACTCCTCGAGGATCCACGGGATTGCAGATATCAGCACACCCCAGGAATATACTCTACCAAAACTCACTCACGTAACACGATACACCGCCCCGCTCAGTATCACGGGCACAACTGCCGCCATCAAGTTACCTTCGAGAACAAGCCTCCAAACTCCACAACCGTCTCATGCAGTTATCTTCGAGAATAAGTTGACGGGCTTAGTAACTGCCTAAGATAGACCAGAGGGTCAACAGGCTTCCTGACCACCTAGTGCAGGTTACTACAAATAAACTCTAGCACCAACAACAAAATGGGAACATCAACAGCGACTCACATCGAAAGGGAAAAATCTACCAACACCATCTAAAACGAAAGCGTCGGAAGGATAAACACTCTTTGCTAACGACAAATGTTCATGCAAACAAACTCAAAGCCAACACTTATCTTCCCCGTGAGAGTCAATAGGTGGGTTCAACCTTTCGAATGCCCGACCTCCCTCACGGCGAAAAGCGCAGGTCCTGCCTCTCACGCGCTTTTGTTGTGCCCCCCTCCCCCTCCATCGCCATCCAGACAAGGGCACCGCTGGCTAGGTCCCAAGAGCTACACTCACCCCTCCACCCATGCGAGGGCGGGGATGAGGTCGAGGCTAGGGTTGCGTGACCGGGAGGCCTTGCAGTAGCACCCTACTATTTAGGTTACACAAAGGTAGAAAAATTCAGAGAAACAACACCAATGCGATATAAATCCCATAATTTGGAGACCGAGCGCGGCCAAATGAAATAAAGATCGACCACGAACTGTCCATAAATATCCATGGTTTTGTTCTTTTATGGACTTATTAAAATGGGAAATTCGTCGCTAAAAGTTCTTATTCATATATATATATATATATTGAGCATGAGCTGGACATAAAAAGTTAATTTATTCTAGACCCATGCAGTATCATGAATTAATCTTTACTTTCCAAGATTCTACCTTGATCCTCACTTCTCGTTATTCCTTATTTTCTTCACTAACTTGGACTCCATCGTTTGTTCATACACAAATCAGTTTTACAAGGGTTTCAACTATGTTGCACGTTTACACGATTAAAAACAAAAACAAAAACAAAAAGTAGCCTTCTTTATCCATGCACGTATCGAAAGACAAACCTTCCTTGGATTCGATATCTCCTGGCAACAAGATGACATAAACCATCGATTCGAACAAGGGTCAATCATTCCGTGTACATAAAATTAATAGAGCAGGCCTGTAAAGTTCAAAACCAAAGCCATTACGTACTATGGGTTTCATCGAGTTGTTTTGGTCGAAGATGCTTAATTACATTTCTCCAGAATCCAATGTAATTGGAGGATTCCAAGTCAGAATTAAAATCCAACTCAGCAATGCCCACTCGAGCTTAGCATAATATTTTCTCATCAAAATTAATTGACTACGTACGTACGTACACCATACTATATATCTGTCTCATCCTTTAAAGTACGTACGTAATTGATAGGTGCTGTACGTAACACGTTCTAGTTTATTAAAGTGGTTAATTTATAAGTATACTTCTTAAAATAAAACACAACTTAAAACACTTCACGCCAATTGGTATAATTAAAAATGACAAAATTTAGAAGGAATAATAGCATTTCGGATCCTATTACGTATATATATAAATATATATATATATATATATTATTGAGAAAGTGAATAACATGAGGTATTTTGGCAACAAGCTGCAAGCCAAAGAGGTTGCTTTCCCAATGTCTTTCTTGCAGGCTCTACGTAAGTTCGGTTTGGTTTCTGTTGTTTCGACATTGTGTCGGCATCTGCATGAAATTGCACCATATATAGCCTCCTCACCACTCCCTGTAGTTTGTGTCCACAACTTTCTAATTGATACTATCTGTGATTTTCGGTTCTCTTTAGCATTAATTTCAACGGAAATGGAAACCTGTTCAAATTTCCAATTCCCTCCTGGTTTCAGGTTCCACCCTTCTGACGAAGAGCTCCTTGTTCATTACTTGCAAAACAAAGTGAATTCACGTCCACTTCCGGCCTCTGTAATAGCTGAAATTGATCTCTACAAGTATAATCCATGGGAGTTACCCAGTATATATGTCCTGCACTTCCACTCTTTTTTTTTTTTTTTTTTTTTCTCGATTAGATCTCTCACACTGACAAAACTAATTTGTTTTCCTTTAATTATCATGTACCTTGTACAGACAAAGCCATGTATGGAGAAGATGAGTGGTACTTCTTTAGCCCGAGGGATCGGAAGTATCCAAACGGAGAGAGGCCGAACAGGGCGGCAGCTTCTGGTTACTGGAAGGCCACCGGAACAGACAAGCCGATTCTAAGCTGTTGTGGATCAAAGCGCATATTAGGGGTGAAGAAAGCTCTAGTCTTTTACACTGGTCCGCCTCCAAACAGGGTTAAGACAGACTGGATCATGAATGAATATAGACTAATTCACCACCAGAGTAAACTTTCAAGGTCTACAGGGTCAATGAGAGTAAGTGCGTGGTTTAACAATGATTGCCAAAGATCTTCTCCTCTATTTTCAATTATCATTCATGCATGGAACAGGCAAATAATGGAAAGATTGGAAAATTAAAAGGTTTGACAAAAATTGCCAAACTTCACAGACCACTGATTTCATTTCTCATTCCTGAACTTTAGATGTACATTCTAAATTTCTCTCCTCTCAGTTCCCACATATAAAGGGATCACAATGTGAACATAGTCTATAGTTTTTTTTCGTTAACTTATTTTTCTGCTTAATTGTTCTCCATCTCTGAATTTTGTTCAAGTAATCTTGATCCAATTAAATGCATTGAAAAAGAGAAATATTTTAGCCACAAAGAGATTACACAAAAGGAAATTCACAAACTGACGTGGCATGATGCAGCACACCAGATTGTAAAGTTATTTTTATTGTAAAATAGATCTAACGAATCATGTAAATTCACGTTAGTTTGTAAATTTACTTTTATATAATCTCTTTGTATCTACAGCCGTTCTCATGGAAAAATATTGGCTTTGTTGTCACAGTTGGATGACTGGGTACTGTGCCGGATTAGACAGAAAGGCAACATGGTAAAGAACACGTGTGAAGATCAAGGCACTTGTAGAATGGGCTTTCCAAAGATTGAGGAGGAGTTGCAGCCTACATTCAGAAACTATAATCCTGACATTATCACGGATTCCCCATACAAAAATCCAGCTCTGCTTCCCATACAGACCAATTCTGGTGTAAGCTTTGAAGGGAGCAACAAAAGCGATTACCATTTTGATTCTTTTTATGCAGATTGTTCCAATATTGTGAATTCTCACACGACAGCTTCTTCTTTGGGCATCTACTTCAATAATGATATGAACTCCAACAACCAAAGCTATTCTCGCCAAGACATCTTCAGCAGTAGGCCCACAGAACCACTGATCAGTTTTCAGGAGGGTAGCGGATCAATTTTCATGGAGATGTACTAACTTTGATGAAACAACTCCTCCCATAAGTGAAATTGTCTATATGTATTTCCTACTAATTGAAGTCCTAAAGTTTAAATAAGGACCTGAGGCCCTCAAGTTTGAACAGAACTTTGAAGGACTTCATTTCATGTGAAATGGGTTATCTCATTAATTATGGACGCGTGAACCCGGACTCAAAACTTTCCAAACATTAACATCTCAATGGCTTTGATTAATACCATAATAAATGCAGATTAATTGATGTTCCCTACTTTTATAATTGTTTTTTAAGTACTAAAAGAAATAAATTTTCAGTGGAAGCAGAAAAGGGAGCAAAAACATAGATAGTCTGGATCATTATATTGTAGGCATGTGAAGAGACATGATTGGCGAGCAAGAAATTAATAGATTGTCATCCTCAGTAAGCAGAATCTAGACCATGAGTCTTTAAAGGGAAGTACAAATAAGTTAAGAAAGGAACAGGCACTGATGTTGGAAAAGATTAACAAAAGGCTCAAATAATGAATCATATTGTACTAGCTCATATCTTTATAATTCTCCTCATGTAATTAGTTGTGGTAGAATAAGACTCAGTTTGTCCAAAAATACTAAACATACAAAAGTCATGTAATGAACCCAATAATAAGGAGGTAATTGCACGAGGAAATTTGTGATGAAAATGAGAATTAAGAGAAATGATCAATGGATGAACAAATTGACTTGGGTGAGCTAGGGAGTCACTTGAAAGAGTACATGATATTTGGAGTATAGGCAGTGAGTATTACTGCTCTCTGTATTGATATTTATGATTACACAAAGTTTTATTGATACATATATTTTAGGAATGAGATAAATACAAGTTATTTTGGAATTCACATCAGACTAGAACAGATTAGCTTTACTCAATGCCAAGATTTCCAGTCTTCTTTGTTTCGTCTCTCCTTTAATCTCATTGTCTACCACCGGCTCTTCTTTAACCCCCAAGATCATAATATTCCATTACATTTTGAATTCGATATTCACAGCAGCCCACTCTATTGACACTGACCCGGTAATAGCCATTTCCCTTGTAGTGGCTGCACTCATCTATTAATATTCAATGGTTTGATACTATGCTCATATATAGTATCAAGACATTTTAATTCATCCTATAAGTCACCCCTTCGTGACTTGAACTAATAACGTAATCCCTGCTCTCGTGATCATAACACTCTCTAGATCATTGAATTATTTTTATTCCTGTAACTGTATTTGAGCTTTTGCCTTTTATATTCTGATGTTTCAACATCATATATCAGCATATGAATTTTTAATTCTTGAAACAGAGTCCACTCACACAACAAGAAGCCAGAGCCCAACATGACAAAGATGGACACAAGGCCAAGGATGAGGATAATCTCGATAAGGCTAAACGCAAGGCTACGGATGAGAAAAATTACAAGAAGAAGAATTCAAGGTGAATCCATCTAATATTCCCCACCACCTCCCCTTTTGCCAGTTTTATACATGAATATTCTGTTTGCATGAAACATGATAAACAATTATTTGTTTACATCTTTGCAGACAAAGAACGTGCACCCCAAGGAATTGAATCCCTATTGTGCAGGTTGTCGAGAACGGTGGGGCTCTAATGGTCAACTGGCTGTTGAAAAATGTTTTTTACCAAAAAAAAAAAAAAAAAAAAAAAAAAAATTTATAAAAAAGAAGGATTCTATCCACCATCCCATTAATCACCAACTTCTCATCATTTTCTTTTATATATAATAAGTCATAAATAATAAACCTTCCAATCATTTAATGTCATAGTAGAGGATGATAGCACTTTTCTTTTAAAAATATGAGTCGAAAAAATTGAAGAAAAAATAAAAAAATATTATTTTAATAAAATAAAAAAATATATAGAATGAGATGTATGAGAGTTTGAGAATGTGAGCAGTTAAAAAAGAGAAATGGCACAGCTTGTTCGCTAAATTTTAGCAGAACTTTTAGAGAATGCTCTAATTGCATAACTATATTTTAGCAAACTTTTGTTTTGTTTTTTTCTTTTTTTTTTTTTTTGTCTGTTTAAAAAAAGAAAAGAAAAGAAAAAAGAAGCTCTCTCTACTTTCACAACTTACTTTCTTAATAACTCCTAATTATGTTATTGATTGTTTCTCTATTCTATTTCTTTATTCTTCTTTTGCTATTTTTTTAACTCATTTTAGAAACTTTATTATTAACAATCATATTTTTTAAAGACTCGTGTTTTCAACTATTCGGCTTTAAGAGTCATATTTCAAAAACTTTACTCTATGGGATTCTTCCTGATAAAAGAAATATAAAAGAAATATTTATCTCTCCTTATTAGTAATGTGATATCTCATGCTAAGCAATAAAGGTACGTGGTGTATAATACCCACATTATTTAGAAGTGAGAAGTTCTTACTCTTTATAATGGATGTAAAATTTCAATTATATTATTGACTAGTCTTTTTAGATAATAGATATTATATTAGTGTCTGTTTGGATTCAGAGATGAGTTAAGATGATTTTAGATAAATTGAATAAAATATCGTTAGAATATCATTTTTTAATAATATTATTGTTATGGGATTTAAAAAAAAAATTGATATATTTTGTATAGAAATTTGAAAAAATTATAATGATAAAATGATATGAGATAAGCCGAGATGAATTTCCAATCCAAACAGAGGCTAGTCTTCCCTCAAAGCGTTAAAAAGTAATATTTTCAAAATTTGTCGCATCATATAATGGTAAATGTATTGTCTTTTTCTAAAATTGTTTATCTCAGATGTCATCATTTAAAAAAAAAAAAAAAATCCTATACACTTATTTTATTAAAAGGTTCTTAAAATTTGTATAAACTTGCACTACAAGAAATTTGATTTTTAATAATGAAATCTTTTAGAGACGAAATTTTAAAAATTGTTATTTGAAACAAAAATTAAATTTCGTCCCAAAACGTGGAAGTGATTTTTGTTGCATTCGAATAGATAAATATCTATTTGATCTAAAGTTTATGGGGAAATATAGCATCACAAAAAAGAAAACCGATCAAACGATCCAAAAGTTGTTCGAATGGTATAGTATTTCACATTTGAATGTTGACATAATTGTTCGAATGATATTCGTGACGAAAAATTATACACAATTGTGGCAGGGAATGGTTAGAAATCGTTCGAACTAAAATAAAATATTTTAGTTCGAACAAAGTTTAAGACCGTTTGACGAGATGGAATTTGCCCAACTAGAGCTATTGTATGACCACTCAGAGCTAGCCATTTGGCCCAATCTTTGGGTCTATCATTGGTAAAGCATCAAAGGTATCCCTCTAACCATTTATATATTGCCTCGGTCTGACCATCTGTTTGAGGATGGTATGTTGAACTCATCAATAGCCTTGTCCCATTCAGACTGAACATTTCTTTCCAGAAATAGCTAGTAAATACTGCATCTCTGTCGCTAACTATGCTTTGTGGTATGCCGTGCAATTTAAATATATTATCCATGAACTGTTTTGCTACTACTGCTGCTGTGTATGGGTGTGCTAGAGGGATGAAATGACTGTACTTGCTGAATCTGTTGATTACCACCATGATAACACTATATCCCTTAGACAATGGCAACTCTTCTATAAAGTCCATACTGATGTCTACCCATGCTCTGTTTGGTACTGGCAAAGGTTGTAAGAGTCCTGCCGGTTTGAGGTTCTCTGTTTTGTTTCTTTGGCACACTTCACACTCCCTTATGAATTTCTTGACGTTCTTGGGCATTCCATACCAAAAAAATTCTTGTTTGATTCTTGCATGTGTTTTCTGAGTCCCTGTATGCCCTCTCATGGGACTGCTATGATACTGCTGTAACACAAACTCTTGGTAGGGCCTGAGGGTTCCCAAGTGCAATCTAC
Source organism: Pterocarya stenoptera (assembly GCA_003123785.1). Taxonomy (NCBI): domain Eukaryota; kingdom Viridiplantae; phylum Streptophyta; class Magnoliopsida; order Fagales; family Juglandaceae; genus Pterocarya; species Pterocarya stenoptera. The sequence continues at coordinate 103,212 of QEOT01009137.1, forward strand.
CCTTATAGAATAACAGACTACCACAAATCTGGTACTTGTAGGGGTCCAGTCACCCTGATGGCAACGGTTGATAAGCTGCTGCAACTGGGAGTCCTGATTGTATGGTTATTGGAGCCCTTCCCACCAAGTATCTCTAACCACACTGATAGCTTTGGCTTCCCCATGGGGTGCCAAGTTCTCCTGTGGATCTGGGCCTTCATCATTAATGGGTAGCCTTGATAGTGCATCAGCTGCCCTGTTTTCCTTCCCACTTTAATATTCCACACTAAAATCAAAGCCCAATAGTTTGGCAACCCACTTTTGCTGGAATGGAGTCCGCACTCTCTGTTCCAACAGATGTTTCAATGCTTGTTGGTCTGTCCTTATCTTAAAACTATGCCACAATAAATAATGCCTCCACTTTTTAATGGCCAGAACTAGAGTTAAGAATTCTTTCTCATAAGTTGATAATAACAAATTCTTCCCTGTTAAGGCTTGGCTTAAATAAGCTAGAGGTCTCCTTCATAAGTTGATAATAACAAATTCTTCCCTTTTAAGGCTTGGCTTCAATAAGCTAGAGGTCTCCCTTCCTACATTAAAACAGCTCCCAACCCACTCCCCGAAGCATCACACTCTACCACAAAGGGCTTTGAAAAATTTGGTAATCCAAGAACAGGAGTCACCATAGTTGATTTAAGAGCTGTAAAAGCTTGTGTGGCTGCTTCACTCCAACTAAAAGAGTTCTTCTTCAATAATGCAGTTAAGGGGGCAGCAATGCTTCCATAACCCTTCACAAACTTTCTGTAATAACCAGTCAAGCCTAAAAATCCTTTTAGAGCCTTAGGGTTTTTGGGTATAGGCCATTCTACCATGGCTGCAATCTTTAAGGGATCTGCCTCAACCCCTTCGTGTGAAATAACATGGCCTAAATACTCTACTTCTCAGCACCCAAAGACACACTTGGAAGCTTTAGCATACAATTGATAGTGCCTCAGCACTTCTAGGACAGTTTTTAAGTGTACCGCATGATTCTCAACAGACTTACTATACACAAGTATATCATCAAAAAATACTAACACAAATTTTCGAAGATAAAATCTGAATATTTCATTCATCAACTCCTGAAAAGTTGATGGGGCATTAATAAGCCCAAATGGCATGACCAAAAACTCATAATATCCCTCATGTGTACAAAAGGCAATTTTAAGCACATCTTCATCCTGATTTGATGATAGCCTGACCTTAAGTCAAGCTTCGAAAACAGTTCAGCACCATATAATTCATCCAACAATTCATCTATATTTGGTATGGGAAACTTGTCTTTGGTAGTGTCTTTGTTTAGAGCCCTATAGTCAATGCACATACGCTAACTCCCATCTGCTTTCCTCACCAAAAGGACTGGTGACGAGTAAGGATTTTGACTAGTTTGAATAATTCCAGCCTTCAACATCTCCCTGACCAGCTTCTCAATCTCTTCTTTCTGGTAGTAGGGATATCGATAGGGCCTTACACAAGTGGGTTTGGCTGCCTCATGGAGCTGGATCTGATGATCATGACTCCTGGGAGGAGGAAGTCCACTAGGTTCAGCAAACACTGTTTGGAAATTGTCCATGACAGTGCCTTCCCCTCTATGTGGAAAGAGGCAATCTGCAACTTGTGGTCCTTTGGCATCCTGCAGTATGTGAAGAACTGTTGTGCCTTCAAAATCCACTCATTGGGATCACCACCATCAAAACGTGGAAAATCCAACCGAATAGCCCTTGCCTGAATCCCACTGTGCCCATCAAATAAGGGATTAGCATTCAACCTCATATTATTCGAACTCCCTTCACCTGAACTAAGCTTAGCTGTTATTTGTACCAAGCTATCATAGCTTGATGCCAAATTATTAAGCTGTTGTAGAACTCCCTCTATAAGTGCTCCCTGTCTTTCTTGTGTTTCCTTCAAAGAAGCAGTCTCTCCATGTATAGTAGTAACTGTCTCTGCCAACTGTGCTAAACGTGTCCCCTCAGCCATGTCGTAGGAACGCGGCTCTGAGACCAACTTGTTATGATTCTTGTAATCAGGTGAAATTAAGAATACTGGCAATTCAGGAGCCAGCGACCTCTCAATGCTCACTGCAATAATTGGACTCAAAAGTGATAAATTGCATTTCTCTCAGGAGATGGTTCAAATAGACATTACAGAACTGGAAAACAACTTCCCTACGTCCACTGACTAGTGCATTACGCGTAACTATCCATTACAAACGTCATGGCCCATAACTCTAAACAACCCATTGACCGGATTATAACCCAACTGAATTAAATAAATGAGAAAATACAAAACTACCCCTGGCTAAACAAACAATTCCCCTTCCTACATAGCCCTTACATTACTCCTTAGATCTAGGCTCATAACAGGGAGGGAATCAGAGAAAGAGGTGGCCGGGGAGAAAAGGGGGGTCGACGCCGGCGAGGGGCTACGATGGTGACGGCGCTGTTGTGGCTGGGAAGCCGAGAGGTAGAGAGGGAATCGGGGAGAGTGAGGGTGTCACCTGGAGGGGGAGGAGAGAGAGGAAAGAGGAAAATGGGAAAGGAATTTTGGATTTTCGGAATTTGGAATTAAATCTGACCCTTCGTCTAAGGGTCTTTAAATTTGATCTGACGGTGGGAATTAAATATTGAAAATAAGCTAATTAAAAATAAGAAAATAAAATAAAAATACAATAGGACTAATTTAAAACCCAACTCAATTTCTAAAAATATAATCTTTCATCATAAAATAAAACGATGAAGTTTGCTAAATATTTTTTTTAAAAAATAACATCATCTAAATAAGTAGATTTTTTAACATAAAATGAAATAATGAATATTATATAATACTTTTAAAGAACTAAAATCATTTAAATAAAATGATTTACTAAAACTATATTATTTTCGAGGCTTCACAATATAAAAATGCTTACTTGAAAATATAAGTTTTGTTCAATAATACTTACAAATATCTCATTTAAAATAATTTTAGACATTTAAAATATTTCAAAGACTTTAGAACACTAGGCTCCATTTAGAAATCATCTTATAAATTTAAAACATAAATTCGAGATTTAAAACGAAAAGACCAAACTCGTGACCAATCAAGAGAAAAATGAGCGGTTGGTCATTGAAAATTTATATAATTAATTTAAAAATTATTTAACGGTTTTTTAGAATAAATAAGAATTTGAAATTAAAAAAAAAAATTCTTTCCATGGAATGTCATTTTTTATATTGGCAAATTGTAAGTAAAATAAGAAAACTGATTTTTGATAACAAACAAGCTAAGCTATATGTTAAAAATAATACGTACATCAAAATTAGAATGGGCATGTAGGGACCCTATTTTATGCCATTAATTGAGAGCGTCATCATGCAGACATTTTTCATTGTCCTCTACTACCCTGCGGTGATTTCTCCCGTTTGTGCTGGTGGTTTTGGGATCATAATTGCCAATTCCACTAGTCTCATTATAATCCAAACACTTTCTTCAACTAATTCTCGGATAAATTAAGATTGTTAATAGGACTATAATTATAATCTGGTATCTATGTAGCTAAACTCCACAAAAAATGTATATAAAAGTTAACACAATATCAGAGTCTTTCAGTTTATGAATCCAAAACATTTTTTCCAAGAGTACTTACGATGTCCATACAAACACAAGCAATTCACTTATATTAGAAATACAAATATTATTCAACACGTAAAACTTAGCTAGCAAATTATTTCAGAGTACAGGCAGGAGGATTATGTTTGCCCAAAATGGTGGGATTGACATTAGTACATTGGGATGTTGCAGGGCCGTCGCTTCCCTGGTATGCGAGGTCTATGTCACTGATCTCCACATTCTCACATGGTACTTCAAGGCTGCATAAAAGTTTGACGGCCTCCTTAGTTTGAGAGGTGCCTCTTATGTTTTTGAAGCTAACCTTGCTGATCTTAATCTTTGAGGGAATCTACAACCAATAAACACAACAAAATACTTATAATATATATGTGCCTCTGAAACAAATAATTACATCAAAGTAGTCCATCGAGCTTTCAAAACTTCCCAATTCCCCTATTCTTTTTATCAGCAGCATTAAATCTAAAAGAAATTCATTGCACATGTTGCAATTAGTAGTTTCGGTGGTATATTGTGAATTGAGCGAAAGTTCGATGAGGTAAAGTGTAATTAATCCTATTTCTTAAATTTTGAATATGAACATAATAATATGAAACTAGTACTTTATGATATAATCACCTGTGCTTGGCATTGATTCCACGGGCAGTACACCTGATCTATGATGACGGGATTGCTAACATTTTTCATGTAGATGTTCTCAAAATGCATATCAGAGACAATGCCAGGAAAGGAAGCAGGCCATGTCTTGATTCTTACGCCATTCATCGTATTTACTAGGTTGCAATCAAGAACTGTGACCCCGACCACAGGTTCTTCATTCTCGGACCTACCAAGACTTCCTACGCTAATTCCATGGCCAGGTCCACAGGCCACTTTTTGGATAAGTATATCCCGATTTCCATCACCAAGAGAAATACAATCATCACCGGTTCCGATCTTCGAATCAATTATATTGATTCCAGTTGATCGCCCAATGTGGATTCCATCGGTATTAGGGCTATCTCCAGGTGCTCTGATATTTAAATGGAATAGGGTGACATTTGTGCATGCAAAAACATGCAAGTGGAACTGTTTGCTATCCAACGATGTTATGCCCCGAATCATTGAGTTGGTGATAAAGTCGAACCTTATGTTCTGTTCATTTTTAAAACATTGCTTTAAGGGTAAGACTTTATTATAAGGATGGAATGGAAAATTTAGGCAAAAATTAATTAAAGATAGAAGTCATGTACTTACAATTGGGAGGGAACCAATGTATTTACCCCAAATAGATTTTCCTTGGCCATCAAAAGTTCCATTTCCTGACAAAGTTAACTGGTCGACACGTTCAAAACTGACCCAACTACCCCATTTGAAAAAACTAAGGTCTCCTGGGGCCTCTAAGGTGCCTCGAACTTTAAGCTCAATGGGACCCTTGCATGGACCATTTAATTGCACCGGGCCCAACCTATACGTCCCAGCTGGTACCACAACTTTACTCTGACCCGGCGTTGCACATGCATCGTTCCAAGCATTTGTCAAAGGCTACATGCAAAATGATTAATCATGAAACTAAGTTTAATTAGCACATGAGGAAGCAATTAGCAGAAAACATATACATTTTTCTTTGTATAAGTTGGTTGGGAATGCATTAGTGCATACCAGAGTGATATCCTCATTAACCTTTCCTCCATACTTCTTCACAATATTAAAGACGGCCGGTTGGGCATTGGAATGAGTCGATGTTAGGAAAAACAGAAGCACTAATAGGGTTGCAATATTCAATTTCAAACCCATATTGAGATTCTTGAATCGTCTGAAATTGTAATTTGTATGCGAGATGATCAGTACTGAGTAATTCGTATGACATGATTTTAAGTGTGGGTTGGTTGGGGATATATATAGTGGAGTAGAGAAGCTAAGCACCATTAAAACTCGAAACAATTACTTGCTAATTAAGGTTATGCAATATCTGATACTCCAAAGCGTGCACGGTTTCACCTAACTCCAGTCTGTTGATTCATCATAAATGTCGTGCATTCTTTTTGAAAAAAAATGAATAAATATATAACTTATATGAAAAAATTAATTTTTTATTAATAATGAACCCCGCTGTTTTTCAAAATGAGTACCCGACTCTTGCACAATACATGAATATATTTAGCATTACTCAATTAAACACCACATGAGTTCAAAATAGAGTGGACCGTTGTTCTTGAATATGCGATGAGGGGTCATTACTTGCTTTGGAGGTTGGGATCGTTCTTGCCCCATAAGAAATTAACAACAAATTAAGAGCAATTATTACTGTTGTTTCTATATATAGCCAATAGTTTTCGTGAATATATATATATAAATATATATATATTATAACAGAGCCTAAATTAATGTGGCTTTTGATTGATGGAGAATTATTCTAGCTAGCTAGCTAGCACACATGTGTTGGTAAGAACTGACGAAATACATTATGGAAATTAATTAAGCATGGCATGCACTTCTTGTACATTAATTAATTATTTCCGTAAATCTATAAATATATAATTTTAATTTTAGGCAAATAATTTATATAGTTGAACAACGTGATATATCATGATCTTATATATTCTCCTAAAAAATGTTTTCGTTTGATTCGTTTAAACTTAAAAACAATTTTAAAATCTAAAAATAGAGGTCTGGATCATGATCAATCATTTTTAATTTGTTGATTTTATATTATTTACCCATAATATATATATATATAAGACCATTAATTAGCTTTTTGTCCATTAATCCCTAATTTTTTTTTTAACAAACTTCTGATTTCATTCAAATTAAGTTCAAGAACATAAGACAACTTACAACACACAATTCCGATCTCTTAATACAAATACAAATAACCATTTACTATTCAACATCTAAAATCACCCTATTTAAAATAAAGTCATGATAGTTGTGCCACCATTGTGCCATATATATCTTCAACCTCATGATAATCCTAAAAACATAGTAGAAGACGCTGAATTTTCATTATCAAAAGCCCCTGAGTAGTAAAATTAGGTTCTTGATACTATTGTTTCAATAACAATCAAAGATTCACTGTCCTCCTCAGTTCCTGTTTCCCTCGGCTTTTGGTTTTCTGTGTTGTGTTTTTGTTTGTACTTTAGTTTTGTTTGTACTTTAGTTTTGTTTGTGTATCAAAATAATTGAAATAGGCTGTTGGACTTTTGTCTATAGCGGTGTTTGGTTCCTCCCTCCTCCGTTTTAGGAGGATTGATGTGTTGTTCACTTCTCCTCCTTTAGAGGATGGAGTTTTGATACAGGTTGGTTTTTCCTCTGTTTTATACAGAGAATGATACTCTCTTTTTAAGAGTTTTTATGAAGTTTAGACAATGCATCGCAAAGATTTTATGTATGGGGAAGTTTACAACATATGTTAGTTCAGTTTGTAACTTGAGTCACGGATATAACTTCCTTTATGAAATGAAATGAAGTCTACTTTTTATAATAATAATAAAAAAATCACCTTCCAATATTAAACCAGAAAATCCCAATTGTAAAATCATCTACAAACCTCGCAAAGCAGCTAAAGCTTCTATGTCATCTACATTAAAGACCCATCTTTCCTACCTACTTAAAGCAAAACAATAAAAATAAATAAATAAATAAATAAAATGAAGCCTAGATCTGACAAATAGTGAAGCACAAACACAGAGCATGAATTTGATCTTCTTACTAGAAATGACAATGGGCACACAAAGCATCAGATACAAAACCCCTGTAAATAAATTCATTTTTGTTAGAAGGCTATTGTTACTAGCTCTCCAAGAAAAATTCTTGACTTTGTTAGATGGAGACAAATTCCATAACTTCCTCCAATACTCTCAGACTTCCTTCCTAATTGTGAAGTTTCAGATTGGCCAGAATTTTTACACAACACCAAAGCAAAATAATAGCCTGATTTTACAATATACTTACCACTATTATTACCACCCCAAACAAGCTTATCAACATTCCAAGAATGCAAAGGAATTTGAATGATCTTTTCAACCACAAAAGGGGGGAAAACGAATCAGATCGACTCAATGGATACGATAGATGTTTTTAATCAATTCTTCATTCCAAGATCAAGATGAAAGATTAAACAACATATTAACAATCGCTTCCAAAGGTAATAACCGAGAAGGTTGAGACCCAAGAGATTCTAACCTTGTTGATACCCATCGATCTTTCCAAACATTAATGCTATCATCATTCCCAACTCGCCAAGGACATCCCTTGATAAGAATATCCTTCACTTTACGCATACTCCTCCACACATAGGAAGGATTACACCCAATAGTTGACTATAAAAATGAAGTATGGGGGAAATACTTGGCTTTAAAAACCATATACAACAAGGAATTACAATTAGTCAACAATCTCCACCCTTGTTTAGCAAGCAATGAAAAATTAAACATTTTCATATTATGCATTTTAAAAGCACACATCCTAGCCTAACAAACCTAATGTATTTTACGTTCAGATCCACACTGTCCCCACCAAAATCTAGCAAACATGCTCTCTAAATCCTTACAAAAAGACTTAGGCAATTGGAAGCAACTCATAGTGAATGTAGGAATAGCTAGCTTGGGCCACAGCTTTAATTAAAATTTCTCCACCAGCGTGTGATAGTAGTTTTTATTTCCAACCTTGGAATTTATCCCAAACATGAGACTTCAAATCCTGAAAAGTTATAAATTCAAAACGCCCAACAAAAGATGGCAAGCCCAAATAATGATAATGTGCTTGAATGGGGTGTACATTCCAAATATCCTTGATAGCTTGAAACTCATCCAAACAAATATTTCTACTATTTAATAACTCTGTTTTTTTCGGATTTAGTTATTGTCCAGATGCATTTTCATAAATCTATAGCAAATTCGTAAGAGTAGAATTTTTAGCAATAGTAGCTTGACAAAACAGCAAACTATTATCAGCAAATAACAAGTGACTAATTGTTGGCACCCCATTACACACTTTTACCCTCTCAATTATCTTCCTATTTTCAACATTTTGAATAAGAGCAGATAAACCTTCTGCACACAAAATAAACAAATTGGGTGACAACGGATCACCTTGTCTAAATCTCCATAAGGGGACAAAGGATGATGGAGCACTATTAATTAAAATCTTGTAGGATACCGAAGATATACATGAAAAAATCATAGCTACCTTTTTTTTTTTAATCAGAACGTAATTTAATCCATACTTTTTCAAGAAACTTTCACTCCACCATATAATTTTAAAGGAATAATATGATCGCGTGGCATATTATTCCGTTAAAACTTAACAGAACAGAGAAACTAAATTTTGAGTTTTTAAAATGTATGGAAGTGATGTTAATAAAAGTATATATCAAAAGCCTTTAGAGACTCCCTTAATTACTTGGTCACGTACAGGCAATCACCCATCAATACATTAGGGGTGTAAAAAAAAAATTGGTGAACCGGTAAATCGGACCGAGTTTGGTTCGGTTCAGGACCGGTTTTATTTTTCTTAAAACCGGTCAAAATCGGTCCGGTTCCGATTTTTCTTTTTCTAAAACTAAATCGGACTGAACCGGACCGGTTCATATATATATCATAGTTTTTCTATTGTATTAATATACTAATACTATATCACTATATATTATAATGTACTATAATATATCACTATAGTCTATAATACAATTATAATATATATTATAATATACTCCAATATATTATCACTATAGTATTATATACTATAATATACTATTATATATTATATAATATAGTATATAGTATATTAAAACCGAAAAATCAGACTGAACGGGATCGGAATCAGTAAAATCGGAAGTACTGATTTAGGGAGATAACCGGTGCAAAATCAGTTTTTGAAAATGCAAAACTGGTGCATACCAGTTCAATCCCAAATTTTGTCCAAAACCGGACTAGTTACACCCATAATATACATAACTCAACCCCTCAGGTATAAAAACAGCACCAATACATCAAACACAATAGACCCAAATGTACACTTCTAGATTAGTCCAGATTTTGGTCTCGAAACTCGGTGCCAAAGGAAAATTAAACCTCAATTGGCTACAGTACATGGGTGTAACCAGTCCGGTTTAGTCTGATTTTGAAGAAATTTTGAAACCAAACCGGTATATAACGCTTTTGAGAATTTAAAAATCGATACGATCTGGTTTTTCGGTTTACCATTTACATGTGTGACACTATATATGTTTAATACTAAAATTAATTGTGAGAATTTAGTATTTATTATTAACAAGTACTAATTCTTTAATATTCAATTATAATAGTATAATATAAGTAGTGTCTAACTTATTAGTGAGATTAATAAACTTGAATAATAAGATTAAAATTGTATAATTAGTGTCTAATTACACTAATATATTAATTTTATGTTATAAGATTATTAGACTCGAATAATAAGATTAAAATTTCATGTTATGTTAATTAGAAATGTAACATATAATATATATAATAATAATATAAAAGTTATATATAATATAAAAAATGATCAGACAGAGACCCATTAGTTGTTATTATCTCTTTAAATGTCAAGGGGCTTGTCTTCTACATCTATAGTGGTCGAGCCAGTCTTCTATGGGATGTTGATTATGCGGTCTACGACTTGCAATATTTACACCAGCCAGATTTCAGCATTGCGTATATATTGGGGTGGAAAAAGAAGATTATGACTACTTTAGTTCTTGTTTAAAAGAAAAATATAATTATTTTTCATTGACAAAAAGTAAAAAGATATTTCAAAAAACTAAGACATTTATAGAAAACCCATTTTTCAATAATATAAAAAATTAATTATATATTTTTAGAGTATATAATATCGTTGCCAGCTCGTATAGATATATTGTAGTGTCCATACTCAATTTATAAATGTAAGACTCGCTTATTAGATGATTGAAGAAAAAAACTCCACGATCGAGAGGACCTTCACCAGTAATGTGGATTGTGATTATCGATCTAATTCAAAATGAAAGAAAAGTCATGACTAGTGACGGAATCAGGAACTTTTATAAGGAGGGGCCAACTTTTCTATTGTGTGACATATTTATATAAAAAAAAAAACTGAAAAATCATAAAAGTATAACTATATATAAAATTAGATCTCAAGAATTTGTTACATATACATAGAAATAAGATTCTAAAAAATACAACTTAATATATGTTTCAAATTTCTGAAGATAATGTTTCATGGAATAATATTCATCTATTATTATTTTTATAATGAATTATTTAGAATTTATTTTCTTCGTAGAAACTATCAAGTGATCTTTTAAAAGGTCATCTTTCATTCTAGTATGTAAGCTAGTTTATCAAGATTTATGTAAAATCTAAATATTTTCGTATCGTATTAAGCATATAATATTATAAAAAAGTGATCTTAAATAAATTATTTTTACTCAATGAAGTCTAGAGGATAAAACCTCTAAATTAGTTTTAATTTAATTTTGGTGTGGCCACATCCTTGAAAATATATAGAAATTATGCAAAATTTTAGAACCATAGGAAAGAAATTCTTGAAGAAAGACATTTTAGGTATATTGAAATTTTCGAAAATTTTAAACAACATATGATGATTGTAAATTTTTGTTGGGGGGCATTTGCAATATTTATAGAATTATAAATAAAATATAGGGTATATTGTGAATTTTTTAAAAACTTTGGAGGGGCCATGGCCCCCCTTAGACATAACGTAGGTCCGCCCTCGGTCATGACGTATGTTGATGTCAAGTCATTAAATTTGAAAGGTCATGCAAAAGATGTCCATTGACTCGAAAAATCAGCACCAATGGTACTGAAGCATGTTTTCTATTACCTATCGATATCTAGGAAATTTCTTGAAAATTGTTGGGATTTATAAGAGTGTGTAAAAAAATTGAATTCGTACATACGTGGTTAGACTTTAGGAGTGGAGTAAGATCTAATTTTATTCAAACACGACTTGAGTTTACTTGTTGTGCATCATTCATAACCTCATAAAAAAAATCACTCAAGAGTCTGAAATAAATATCTATATATAAAAAAGAAAAAAATAATGAAAAAAAAATAGCTTTTACTTTATACAATCTCTTCTGCATAATAAGCCATTTTTGTGAAGACTACATGTCCTATCAATTGTCGAAATCTTTCTTGGCCACTACCGCAAATGAATGTTGTTTTCTATGATGCTCATATAATTTCATTATGCCATGTTAATTACATTTCGACTTCTGACCACATGGCATAATATTATTCCGTTAAAACTTAATAGAACAGAAAAACTAAATTTCGTTTTTAAAATGTATGGAAGTGATGTTAATAAATTATATATGAAAAGCCAGTTTAGAGACTCCCTTTACCTGGTCACGTACAGAGGCAATCATCCATCATATACATAACTCATCCCATTGGGTATAAAAGCAGCACCAATACATCAAACACAATATATCCAAATGTATACTTCGGAATTAGTCGGGATTTTGGTCTGAATACCGGGTGCCAAAGGAAAATTAATTGGTTACAGTAGAATAGTTTTCACACAATTTGAGAGATGTGAACCAAGAATACCCAATCATACGGAGAAGAAAGTATGTACAGATATATTTGCAATGCCTAATCCAAAGATAGTCTAGGCAACCAACAATAGGGTTCAGAATGGAAGGGTCAAGCAAAGGTGACATAGTCCATAATTGAGTACTATGAACAATTTCACCCGGAGAAACAAATATTAATGCCAGAAAGAAAACCCTTATTTAGATGCCACAACACCATCAGGTCCATCACCTGTAGAATTACAACCAACAGAAGAAAAAGAAGTAAATGTTATTTGCTTGTGTGATTATGCCAAGGGAAAGCAAACACATAATAATACTAGAGAACATCCCCAAGATCTGCCATCCGTGGGGGAGGGGAGGGGGGAGTTAATGTGATATGTCGTCTACTTTTCTATTTAAGAAAATCTCTCCTTTGTCAAATATAAAAAGTAAGGGCCATTCCCTGCAAGGTATCGGCCTAGAAAATATGAAAATGGGCCATTCATTAGCTAGGCTACATGTCAACTGACAACTTCCAAAAAGAAAAAAAAAATGTCAGTTTGACATATCATAATTTATTTATTTTTATAAGAAAGAAGAATTTATTAAAGCATGTAATTAGGCAAGGCCCAAGTTTGACATACCATAAATGACCTCCAATAATTTAAAAAATCTTGAGGCACTGATGCAAGAATTCTCAAGCATCAGAAACATTTTGCATAGGACTATTCAGGCCGACCCGACCGATTAACTTCTTCTTCTTCTTCTTCTTCTTCTTCTTTTTTATTTTTTGTTTATTTTTTGTTTATTTTTTTATTTATTTATTTTAATTTTGATATTGATGTTCTTATTTTTTTTCTCAGATTTACATTCAAACAAACATCGATTTCTTATTTTTTCTCATTTTACATTGAACAAACACAACCTAAAGTGTATTCTAACACCTTGTATCATTGGACAAAGGCCCATTATTTCTAATTTTCAGGATTTTGTAGTACTTTTTCCATTTGTTTTTTGAGTGGCTTCATGTATACTTCCCATGTATGGGATATCATCCTTTCCCATCATAAATAAAATTCTATCTGGAGAAATCTACCATAACTCCAATATTTTGGCCCAATTGTGCTTGATTCATCCACCATCTGACTTCACAAAATAATGAAAAACAGATTAGTTCCAGCACTTGTCAGGTGAACTCTTAAATCTGGCACAATGAAGTGCTATCACCTTTAATCCCTGTTGTTATTACAATGAATTTCCTCCTTTCCTGGTCAAATGTGGTTGAGGGTTTTTAATTGATTTTCCACGATAATAGACATATGAAAAGTAGTAGTCTAGCTGCTTAAACAAAGTTTCTCTTGGAACCATATAAAACAAATAGAGTTGGGGCCTGGAATATGCCATTAAGCCATAGCATACAAAAATTAACCAAAAAACAACTGCCCAACAAATACTCTAAACTCTAGTGACAAATCTCATTCATTGCAACTCATTGAAGAACTTGGACTACCCACCTGCAAAGGCAATTGAAGAATACAAATGGTATAAGATTCTCCTTTTATCAAGCTTATTTGAAGCAGCCAACATATATGAGAAACAATCAAATAAGGAATTTCAATAATCACTGTGAGTTCAAGTAAGGAAAATTCAAGTAATCTTCAATCTGCCTCATTCAAAATATTCATCAAAGTCATCTCTACATGAAAAAAAAAATTATGTTAAAAATATAATTAATTGAAAGGGCTATATAAAAATATTCTTTAAATATGAGTCTTACCAGTATCTAACTTGTAACTTTCCGCATCTTCCATTACATCTTGGGAGTCAAAATTAACGGAGGGAGACATCAACCTATTTTATGTACAGATAAGAGCTTCAACTGTTGCAGGGGCCAATGAGCTATGGAATGAATCTAAGATATGACCTCCAACGCTAAATGCCGACTCGGAAGCAACAGTAGATATGGGAATAGCTAACACATCTCGAGCTATATTGGCAAGGATTGAAAAATTGATTGAATTCATTTTTGACCACATTAAAATATCAAAGTTGGGCGTCAATCCTTCAAGGCTCCCCATAAAATATCGATCTAACTCTGATTTGGACTCTACAACACCCTTTGATGCTTGATACTACCGATACCTACTATAAAGATTCGTCACATTATAAGACGTTGTGTTGCTTTGACTCTCGTCAACACTTGAACCAACATTGAATTTTGAATATTGTTTATACATCCGCTCAAGCATCCTCCTTAACCTTGTAACAAGTTCGAATGCTCGCTCATGGCCAATAAAATCTGTAAACCAAAACTCCAAAACTTCCAACTTGCCGCGTGGATCAAGCACAGCCGCAATAAGTAAGATTTTGTTTACTTTCTCAAAATCCACCCAATATTTGTCATATTTCAATAGCATCCTCTTCGACATAGTTTTCAACATATCATCATCACCCATCGAAATGTGAAGTTGCAAATGGTTATAGATTGCAGCTATTTCTCTGATGAATAAATGTGAAGTTGCATAAGTTGAGCCTGAAATCATAAAGGTGAGATTGTAAAAAATCTTCAAAAATTATACAAAAATTTTGACGATTTTCCAATCATCTAAAGTTGGTGGTCATTCTCCAACCTCACGTAAATGCGGACCAAACTGATTGTCTTCATCTTGCATCACCTCAAAAGCCGCATAATAATTTAGAGCCGCACTCAACATCAGATATGTTGAGTTCTATCTAGTTGGACCATCAAGAGAAACAAGTGCACCACCCAAGATATTTTATCTCTCCGCACATGACTTGAAATGTTCAAGTCTTGCAGGGGAAGACTTCACATATTTCACCTCATTTCGGATCTTTACAATTGATCTATCAATTTCTTTCAAGTCATCATGGACAATAAGATTCAAAATATGTGCATAACATCTTATGTGCATAAGGTCATTGTCTAGTTCCAAACAATCTCAAGTTTGGTAATCTTCCTCAAATAATCAATGGCCGTAGTATTAGAGGATGCATTGTCTACTGTGATTATAAATATCTTCTTTATGCCTCATCTAAGTATAGATGACTCAATCTCTCTTCCTATTGTTGTCCCTTTATGATTAGGAACTTTCATAAAGCCTATAATTCTTTTATGCAAAACCCAATCATCATCAATAAAATGAGATGTTATGCACATATAGTTAAGATTTTGCATTGATGTCCACATGTCAGTAGTGATGCAAATCTTATAGTTGGATGCCATGAATATGTCCTTTAACTTATCTTTTTCTGATAAGTACATTTTTATACAATCACGCATAATAGTAATGCGAGAGGGGATTGAAAATCTAGGCTCAATTGCAGCCATAAAGTCTTTAAATCTCTCTTTTTCTACAAATCTAAATGGCAGCTCATCTACAATTATCATCTTAGCTACCGCCAACCTTATTTTCTACTCATTATACTTGGCAAGTCCAAAACTAGGACTGCTAGTTGTACCATCCACCCCCTCCCTCCTAGGTTCGGTCATTTTTTATTGGGGGTTATCCCTTCCAATCCTAGTCTCAAGAAGGCCTTACTTGTGTCAATATGGTATCTCAAGGATCAAGTACCTTGTTTTTTAGAATGACATAATAAAGTCTTAACACAGCAATTGCATGCAGCTCTTTGGTCATTGGGATCCTCATTCTCAATCTTAGAAAAATGAAGCCATACATCCAATCTACCCCGAGATCTTTTGATAGGAGGGCGAGCATAAGAATGAGTACTTATAGGGAGAGAGCTATCCAAATGAATTACATCAAGGATTGATTCAGACCCCGACGAAGGCACAGTAGCACTAGGCTCCATAACTACAATTTGAGATGAAAGTATCATTAATATATATATTAATATATATCACACACACATATATATACATTTATATATATGATCAGGTATCATGATTCCCAATAAGCAAGACCTTACAATATAAAAAGATAATTAAGGTTTTGAAATAAGCCTTTTTTTAACAGCCAAGTTCTAAGCATCTCAAAAAGAAAAATTACAATTACCATCAGTGCAGCACTGCTGTAACTAATGCCATAACGTAAATGAGTGATATGTAGCAACACACTTGAAAACTCAAATCCTGTAGTGGTAAACTTATTATTAATATTTTTTTTTGTAGAGTAAAGAGAGAAGATAATACATCCAAGATATCTTTGGAAAACATCTGAAATGCCAGAGACCACTTTATCAGTTTTCTAGTTGGTTTTTCTCTTCAACCTTTTGTTAAACACGTTGTGAGCAACTCTCTTTATTCCTACAATATACCCTAGTCATTGAATCTGCTTCCTGAATACAACCAACCTAGAAAATTCAGCATCCTAACATAATAATTTATTGGTATAGAGAAAAGTCAGCTAAAAAAATCTCTATACAAAAAGAAATCCAACTAAAGCAACCCATAACATAAAAACCACTTGGTCCTCAACCATCACCAAGAAAGACAGATATTAAAATCGCATCGATTGCCCCCAGCTTTACAATACATTCCACCAAACACTCACCTCCAAGAATCCATCCAAGAAACCTTTTTTCCCCTCACCTTTATTTACTTTTTACAAAACATAAAATAAAAGGTCCTTTGCAGTAGGCATCTACCTCAATTGATGAACATTGCTTTGCATGCCACGATTATTAGCATTTTTCAATTCGGGAAAAGGACAAGTCATTTCCACTTGACATCGATTATCCATCATTCTTATTTTTAAGTTTCACAATATTTATATTTATTATTGTTCGTATTGATGTAAAATATGCGAGATAAATTCACAAAATCACAACTTCCCAAAAAATATCAATATCTTGCCAAAAACATTCAACAGAAAAGGCTAGAGAGTAGAGAATCATGAAGAAAATGGAAAACCCATAATACCCAAAAGTTCAACAACCAAGAATGTCCAAGAGAGAGATTGAGAGACCGAGAGTGAGACTAAGGGTAGAGTGCAAGAGGGCTGTTGCGGCTAAGTTCTGAACTTCTGAGAGATTGAGTGAGAAAGAAAGCTGAAGTGCCCAAGTCTGGAAGAAATTCATTGAGAAAAGGAAGCAAAAATGGCGTCTTTTTTTCAATAAATACGATTATCAGGTATTAACCGATTAGCCAACTGATTTCAGAAGCCGAAAGGAAGCCTTCCGTTTCACACCTGTTTTGCTTACAGGTCAGGTAATTCAGTTCGGATAATTCGGAATATTCGGATAGGGTCGGTTAAACAGTTTAAATGTACACCCCTAATTTTGCATACTTTAACCTCCAGTAGAAAACTGACATATTTTTAGAAGAATCACAATCAATAGACCATTGGCAAATTGATTATAATTCAAAAGAAATATGAAAATAATCACCAATAATGAAAACTAACCTCCTTTCCTTTCCTCTGCTTCATCCCCAATTTTCCAAACAATATCTTTCAGCTCAATTGTGAGACTATTATAGAACTGCAACATTGGGATAATCGATTGCAAACTTGAGCTGATGAGGAAAAAACAAATGATTTCATAAAGGTTTCGATTCTAAACTTGGCCTGTCCTGTCCAAGCCACATGCGGAGGATGGATTTTGGTTTTCGACTGACATAAAAGCCCCAATGGGCTCAAAAATACAAACAGTAGTCCAAATCTGCAACCATGTGCTAGGTCCAGGGCCTGATGTGTATCTCATATTTAAATAATGTATTTAAATATGTTAAAAAAATGTGATAAGAAAAGAAGAAAAAAGAAATGTTGGGCAATACACCTAGCGGTAAAGGTGGGGCGGCACAATAGTCCCATCCTTTTACAAAGAAAAACACTAATATGTCCACTCTATTTGACACCTCCATTTGACCTCTAGTCTTTTTTTTTTTTTTTTTTACTTAGTAATTAAGGAAGTGATTTTAAATGTATTGATATTTTTTTTTAATTTTTAAAATATATTTAAATATGTTAAAAAATATGAAGAAAAAAAAGACTAGGCGGTACGCCCAACAATAAAGGTGGGGCGGCATAGTAATCCCATCCTTTTACAAAGAAAAATACTACTATGTCGACTCTATTTGACCGCTTGTCAAATTTTATTTTATTTTTACTTAGTGATTAAGGAAGTAATTTTAAATGTAAAAATGAAAAGGAGAAAGGGTCAATATGGGATTTTGACAGTGATAGATTTAGGTTCCCTTGT
Source organism: Pterocarya stenoptera (assembly GCA_003123785.1). Lineage (NCBI taxonomy): Eukaryota > Viridiplantae > Streptophyta > Magnoliopsida > Fagales > Juglandaceae > Pterocarya > Pterocarya stenoptera. Next base: position 121,537 of record QEOT01009137.1, read on the forward strand.
CCCATGCCACATCACATCTATTTTAAGTTTGCCCTTTAATTATTACATAATTACAAATATTCCATGCACTTTATGTAACTGTAAACCCCAAGGTTCACTCTATTTCCCGTGCACAACCATCACATAAGTCACTGGACTCTCTCCCACACGCACACACTTATTTTCTATAGTGAGCCTATAAGTCGTGCAATGTGCGAACCGTTATTTATGTTGGACTTTATAGATATATATATTTAGATATTCATCTGTTGTACTATCTTTGTTTCGTTTACCATCAATACGCATTCTTGCTACACTTTCTATATCATCCATTATCGTTCGTCTTCTACGTCGCATAACTATGTCATCACTTATACTGTCACTACTTTTTTTACCATCGCGACCCATTCTTCCTCCACTTCTTATATCATTTATAATCATTCGTTTTTTACGACGTGTTAGTCTAGCATTTTCCATTTTTAATTTTACTGAATAATAAAAATAGTCACAAACTTAAAAATATTAAATCTATCACAAACTATTAATTCTCATCTTGATCTACCTGCATATGTTTTTCTAAGTATCATCACTGTAATAATTCTACCAACCCTATACTATATCCATCACCGTTTCGTTACTTGCATTACTTTCATGTTTTTCTATACCATTTGTATAGTCAAATATACTGTATAGCTTAATCATTGAAGAAATACTTTCACTAAAAACAATTATAATATAGTCAAATATATTATAACCAAGCATATTGCGTACAGTAATTGCGTACACGTGGGCCAACCAAGCATCAAGTGATAGAAGAAGGGATGATTTTCTGAACTAATCTAGTGGTTTATGGGATGTTGAAGGGATCGGTGATAATTGTATAGTGCAAAAGATATGTCAATAATTGAGTATATTGAAGAAAATAGTTTAAACATTTTTGAGTTTTTTATATAGAACTAATAATATTATTATTTAAATATTTTTAATATATCTTATTTTCGACTTATAACTTAGTGAATAGTTATATTTTATCTAAATCTATTAAAATAAGTAGCAGCATGCTTAAATCACATCCTTTGCAATTTACTAAAGTAATCTAAACTAAAACAAATTCAAGTGAAATCAAGCCCAAATCTTGTAAGCAATCACTTTTTGTCATGATTTTGAATTCAAAATCAATAAAGGTCTTCAAAGAATAAAGTATTCGCTTTTGAAAAAAAAAAAAAGGTTGGAAATTAATTGAGTAATAAAAAAGTAAAAGCAAGTCAAATTTGCTTTTATGCTTTACAAGGATTACCCATAAAGAAGCAAAAGCAAGTCAGATTTGCTTCTATGCTTTTAAGCTTTACAGAGGATCCTTTTTGCTTTTATATCACGAAGAAGAGGGATGTTTTTATCTGCATATCTCATCGAGAGGTAAAAACATATTCCCTTGAGCGAAAAGCGACAGACTCACTTAGAGGAAGGAGAGAATGCGATGAAATTGGTGGCTGGACTGAGGCTACCATGGCGAAGGCTTCTGTGTAGTAGAAAATAATTTAGGATTCGTTAGGTTGAACGGTCATTGGTGTTTAAAGGTCTTATGATTTGTTGACCTCCACACCCTTCTTCATCGGCACCGCAGATCTTTGGACTCGTCTTTGGTGTTTAAGTGTCGCGTGGTCTGTCATTTCTTTCTCCCATTCCCCTTTCTTGTCCGTAAGTTTTTTCTTCAAAATTCCTAGCAATGCTTTGTTTGTAGCCTCCGCCTATTCATTTGTCTGTGGGTGTCCTGGGGACAATAATCTAACCTTCATTTAACTCGGCACATAACTTCTAGTATTGCTCTAAATCAAATTGTTACCCATTATCCGGAACTATGCTTTACAAAATTCCGTATTGGCAAACAACTTTTTCCACAGGAATTTTGTCACAGCTCTGGTCGTGATGGTTGCCAAAGGTTCCGCTTCCGCCCACTTCGTAAAGTAGTCCACTACTACGATTGTGAACTTGCCTCCGCCCTTCCCTGGCGGCAAGGGCCCAACTAAGTTGACTCCCCATTGGGTGAATGGCCAAGGGGTGATTATGGAGGTTAGCTCTTCTGGGAGGCGTGTGATACTAGTGCATACACCTGACATTTGACGCACTTCTTTGCAAATTCTTAAGCATCTCTAAGTGCATTGGGCCAGTATTATCCTGCCCTTACGACTTTTCTAGCTAGTGCTTTTCCCCTAGAGTGGTTTCTGCATTTCCCTTCATGTATTTTTACTAGAACATATTGTGCCTCTTATGGTGAGATCCATCATAGTAAGGGGTGGCGAAACCCTTTTTGTAAAGGATCTTGTCCAACTTCACAAGCCTTGCCGCCCTTCTTCTTACCTTTCTTGCCTCTTCTTTTCTCTCAGGGAGTTCGCCTGCTTCTAGGTACTTGATGATGTCATTGGCTCATTCAGGCCTATTGTCGACTACTGTGCCGACTTGTGGTCCTATTGTTGGGACTTGTATTACTCTTCTCTCGACTTCCCATGGGATGGGGGAGTCCTCCATTCCTGAGGCTATACGTGTCAGCTTGTCTGCCACAATGTTGTTTACTACAAGCACTTGTGTTATGCAAAAATAGGAGAATCGGTCGCGCGTTTCCCAGACTCGACTCATGTATTTCTTTAGTTTTTCTCCCTTTGTGGCATATGTCCCAAGCACTTAGTTGACTATCACTTGTGAGTTTGACTGTACCTTGACTTCGGTCACTCCCAACGCTTCGGCCACTAAAAGTCCTGTTATAAGTGCCTCGTATTCCATTTCATTGTTGATGGTTTTGAATGTGGGCCTTGGCATATAGCGATGTTCCTGCCTTTCATTGCTGATTATCTAGATTCTTATCATCCTACCAGCATGACAAGAGGAGCCATCCACAAAAAGGCTCCACGATTTTCTTATTGGGGCGGCAACCATTTCTAGTGGAAAATATGAGAATTTGGCAATGAAGTCCACCAATGCTTGCTCTTTTATAGCTTTTCTTGTCAAATATTCAATGTCAAACTCGTTGAGCTCGATTGACCACCCGACTAGTCTCCCCGAGTTGTACGGTCTCTACAATACCCTTGCCAATGGGCTTTTTGTGAGTACCTTGATGGAGTGGCCATGGAAGTTATATTAACTAATATATCTAAATTATCCAAGTCCTGTGCCCTTGTTAGTTTCCTATATATGTATATATCTCGATCGGTTATAGTTATCCTTATAACTTTCATTAATTATTGTTTATTCCCACAAATATAGGCATGTATGTACACATGATAGCATAGGGTAGGGACAAGTACATGCATGGATATTCCAAAGACTTTTTTATATATTTATATATATACATGGAAAACATGAAGCAACTAGTACTTGTCAATTTCTTTCCACCCATTAATATACCGATAGAACAAATTGTTGCCTCTGCCATGCAAACGACACTGATGGTTTTGCATGTTATGTGTGTATCTAAGAAAAAAGTACAGGCCAAGTTTCGAAGAGGACTGGTATTTGACCAATTAATAACACAAGATTTAGGCAAGGTGGCACATCATCAAGTCTTAACCGTTCAACTTTAATTTGTGGCCTTTTTTCACATGTTTTGGGTGCTTTTTTATTTAAGTCAGCTCTTGAAAATTAATTAAAGTGAAGTTATTTATGTGATCTTGAAACCGTACAAACTTGGGTATTGATAATTGTGAGTTGATGGGGGAGATCTTAAGACTTGTGCATTAGAGATGATATATATTCTATCCACTCAACCGTAGGATATTATGTAATATAAATCAAATCCTACTATTGGTAGCATAAGATGTGCAAATTGAACGTCATGTGATTGGGCAAGAAGTCTAGTGGGGAATATTAACGCATTTTCATTTCTACCCATGAAAATGCTTTGTGATCATATATATTTATAGAATCATAGATGTCCAAAGAAGTTATAAGTTAATTTAATGGCCAATTAGATCAACATATGATCAATAATCTTTATCTAGAGGGTAGTACGCAGTACACTTATGTTGTGATTATTTGTCTTGGAGATTTTTGTCAATGTACTTATAATATTATTAGGTTAGTTTAGAACATCTAATAATTTCATATCACTTTGCTTGGTCCCTAGCTAATTAGGGCGGGACATCTCTTAATTTTGGCTAAGTCATGTCAGACTAAAATTGAACTATTCATGATTGTTTAATGCGAATGGTAAGTATGCATTGCTTCCCATGGTCACAAAATTTAGCCATGAAAATCATCTCATATATCATGCACCATATACATTTATTATATGTGTACTTAGTCATGTATGCTGCCTCTTGGTCTTGATGCTCTTATATATATTTATAGTACCTTTGTTTTGCGTTACTTTTCCATGTGATATTGCTTCTAGTGTAGTACGACACTACGTACATATTTGAAACTAAATCCAGCATTTCACTTTTGACCTATATATGGTCACTATATAATCATGAGTGAAGGTCGATCAGAATTATGGATCGGGGCCAAGGGAGACGGCTGCCTAACACACTTTACCTCTTCCGTACCCTAACTTCCCAATCAATCTCCAATCGAGAATGATAGGAAAGTTAGCTAGATGTACGTGTCGACCTTCATATACATATGTATCGGGTTATTGTCGATTGATAGCTTCAACAATTATATCTAAAGATAATTGTCACTATATATAACAGATGAATATAACCAATAGGCAAAATGACGATTCCCTTTTAATATAACAACCTTTCAGGCATATCATTGAAAACGGTACTCATGAGTTTAAAAACTCAAGAAACATATAGTAAATTAAAATTAAGTCGTTGCTGCTGTGTTTTAATTTTTGCATCCTATGGTACTGCTGGGAATATAGTATTAATCTGTCGATGCATGCATTGACATATCCAAAAAACTCAAAACAAAAAGAGTGTATAAATTTGTACGTATGTAGAGAATTTGTCGCTTCGGAATTGGGTGATCAGAATTGGATGCCATCCAGATTCAACAGATCTTTTGTGTAATATTAATATATAGAAACTGTAGCGGTTGCTTCTCTACTTATTAATATCCTTAACTGGCAGTTGGCATGATATATCCTTAAGGGATCGCCAATAATGACATTGAATATTGTATGCAGTTCTAGAACTAATTATTCTGTTGATTACCAATTAGAAAACAGTACCAGATTGTGAAGAAACATGCATCCGCTCTCTACACGCACAGCAATAGAAAAATCTTGAACCCCCTTAAGCTGGTGTTTATTGTCAATCTATGTACGATAGGAGGTACCCCATAGAAATCTTTTATTCTTGCAATTGCATTGTCATTCTTTTATTTTAATGGTCTAATATTGTGTTCTTTTTTCCTAATTATTCTATGTACAGTAGATTGAGCAACTTGTTCTTGTTATCCACTTGCCTTCCCCCTTAGATAAAGTTTAAGGGGGTTTACATACTATCACTCTCTCTTCCTACGTGATGCTCTTATTCAAGATATGGTCTTGTGCACTCCAATCTTTCTGTATTAAATTTCAGTTCAACTACAACGTATAAGCTGTAGTTTAGACTATTTCTATGTCTTTGATTAGTATTTTGTTGCATCCATTTACTATTGGCTAATGTAGCTACTATGGTTTATCTTAAATTTCGCAATGTTAGTGGAGATCACAGTCCTAAAATCTTGGCTTCAGTGCCACGTTTGAACTACAGTCTTGATAGGCATTTTTGGGCTAGTCCACAGATTGTAAAATCTCAAGCCAACACCGGTCCGACAATGCTTTCCACTCACTCATTATACATCCTCCTGCAACTAACTGTTGCCATTATGTTTAGTCTATTGCATGGCCTGTGTTCTCAGCTTTGCACTTTCCCCTCTCTATTTAATACAAAATTTTGCGATTAACTAATTATTGCTATATAACCCTTTTTTAGATGGACAAAAGTTGAATGAACTTACCTCATAGACTTTGAGAACCTGCATATGCCAAAGGGGCTAACCAATTCCTCACACTAGCACGAAACCATGCTATGGGAAGAGACCAAATCCGGTGTCCTTGTCGGTTATGCTGTAATAATATATTCTTGCATTTCAGAGAGGTGGAGAGTCATCTGTTTATAAAAGGCTTCAATCCTACTTACACCCAATGGATATTTCATGGGGAGGAGGAAACTCACCCAGTGAATGCCGACAATTCCGATCTTGATCTCAGTGATGAGGACGAATACATCGATGACATAGGCCATATGTTAGATGACATATGGGCAGGAACATTTCATAATGTCCCTCAACATAGCTAGGATGACACTATTTCGATGCCTTCACCCCCCTCCATACCTGAAACCTCATGTTTACCTTCTTTTGAACAACTACTAGAGGATGCTCAACGCCCACTTTTTACCAGGTATACAAAATTTAGCAAACTCTCATTCTTTGTGAAGCTGCTACACATTAAATCCCTTGGTGGTTGGTCAATCAAGTCATTTGATATGTTGCTTAACTTGTTGCGGGCTGCCTTTCCTGATGCGGATTTGCCACCGTCATATGAAGAGGCATGGTCGTTGGAGCGCGGATTGGGATTCAAGTACCACAAAATTCATACGTGCCCAAAAATGACTGTATATTATTCTGGAATGAAAATGCTAATAAGACCAACTGCCCTATTTGTAATGCTTCGAGGTGGATGTCAAATACTAATGGGAGATGAGTTATACCTCAAAAGGTGTTGCGTCATTTTCCATTGGTGCCAAGACTTCAACGATTATAGACCAACGACCTATAGCCGATACCATTATGAGGCATCCTGCGGACTTTGAGACTTGAAAGACATTTGATCAAGACCATAATGGGTTTGCTAGTGACGCTCGCAATGTTAGGCTTGGCCTGACAAGTGATGGTTTCAATCCCTTCAACAATTTGGCAAAACCTTATAGCATTTGGCCAGTAATCCTCGTGCCGTATAACTTGCCTCCATGGTCATGCATGAAAGACCAATTCTTCATGACATCACTAATTATCCTTGGTCCTAAATCACCAGAGAATAACATTGATGTTTACTTGCAGCCGTTAGTTAATGAATTGCTGAACTTTGGGAGCATGGGGTGCCTACATATGATACCTTCACTAAGGAAACATTTAGGTTGCTGCTGCCTTGATATGGACAATCAATGATTTTTCTGCTTACTATAATCTCTCTAGCTGGTCAACTAAAGGAAAATTGGCATGTTCATCTTGTAATGCCGATACAGAGTCAGGCTAGTTGAAGTTTGGCCGTAAATAGTCTTATATGGGACACCATTGTTGGTTATCACCAAACCACATTTGGAGAACGAGAAAAAGGTTGTTCAATGGTAAAGTCGATCACCGCATTCCACCAAGGGTGTTATCTGGATCAGAAATTGCAAGTCAACTACAGAGGCTTGGGAATGTGCAATTTGGTAAATCTCGTAGGAAGAGAAAATGCACTGTGAAAGAGTTGAACTGGACGAAGAATAGCATATTCTTCAAGTTACCTTATTGGCCAGCCCTTTTGCTGAGGCATAATTTGGATGTTATGCATATTGAGAAGAACATTTTTTTTATAATATCTTCAGTACTTTAATGAACATTCTTGGTAAAATCAAAGATAACATCAATGCACGGCGTGACCTAAAAAGTTTGGGTATTAAGAAAGAATTACATTTGAGGCGTGAAAATGAACAGTTTATGATGCCACCTGCAATGTACATATTACGCGGAGAAGAACGGAATAAATTTTGTGAATGGCTGACTGAGGTGAAGTTTCCCGATGGGTTTGCTTCCAATATCGCTCGCTATAGATTGTCTATCCCAACTTCAAAGTGATATTATCATCATTCTATATAAGTTGGAGATGATATTCCCTCCATCATTTTTCAATGTCATGGTGCATCTAACTGTTCATTTACCATATGAGGCGATACTTGGGAGTCTAGTACAATATAGATGGATGTACTTATTTGAGAGATATCTCGACAAATTCAAGCAGTATGTCAAAAATAAAGCTCGTCCAGAAGGTTCAATAGCAGAGACATATATTCACATTGAATGCTTGACATTTTGTTCAATGTACCTTCAAGATGTTGAGACGAAGTTCTGTCGAGTAGATCACAACATTAATGGTGGAGAAGAGGATACCATAGATGGATTCTTAGTTTTCAATCAACATGTCTGGCCCTTGTGTATAGCATCCAATGTCAAATTAGATGGCACTCTTTATCATAGCCCGATGGTATGTGCTTAACAACTGCGCAAAGATTGGACCTTATATAGAGTATGCATCCCCAATATCTCAATTACATTCACCATTATGTTTTCCAATTGGGTTGTCCCGACCATTATGTTATGTTCCTGTCGTTTTTTACATACATTGCTTCGGATTTTGTGTGCAGCGAGCACTACGAGAAGTGTAAGTTGCATACACAAAATTCATTTGAGCGCACGCACAAAAATAAGTTTCCAACTTGGTTCAAGAAACGTGTAAGTGCATACTCGCAGTCTACTTAGAAATTTTCCCCTACTAATGGTGAATCCCTAACACCCTGAAGAGATACCCACATTCTTACATAGGTTCAAGACCAGCGTACAATCAATCCACTTGATGTGTTCGCAGATTTATATGCATTAGCTTGCGGTCCTGACCGTTGGGTTGGAGCATATTCTACTTGCATTATAAATGAAAAAAATGATCCATACGACGCACCATAAACCATGGCCATGGACACAAAATTCAGGTATGGTTGTAACGAGTGAAAACTTGACTAATAATCTAGACTTCTATGGTGTTTTGAATGAAATCCTTGAGTTACGCTATATGGGAGGGCGTCGCGTGTACTTGTTTAGTTGTGATTGGTTTGACGTCGGTTATCAAAGACAAAGAGTTCGAGTGGATGTCCATATGACTAATGACTAATGTCAACATGACAAGAACTTGGTATAAGGATGAGCCATTTGTGTTGGCATGCCAAGCTTCCCAATGTTTTTATGTAAAAGATTTATAGTTGAAAGGTAGTTGGTATGTTGTTCAGAAGTTCACAAATAAGAATGTGTACGACATCCCACCAAGGCCGAGGGCATTAGATAACATTGGGGGCGAATCAAATGACGATGATGCCTATCAAGAAGATGGACCATCATATGAGTATGCTCAGTTGCATTATGATTATGATCCAGTCACAACTCTACTAAGTAGGACTGATATAGAACTTATAAGTATTGATGCATCAGAAGGTGTGCATAGGGAGCGTGTCGGTGAGAATACCACAGATTTCATCAATGATATTATGGTGACTTCAGGTTCAAAAGATAGTTATGGCAATGAAGAATATTCAGATGAGGAGGATTTTTCCACAGACGAAGATCCAGTGTCGGAATAGTTATCCTACTGTGAATGGATAAAAGGTAAACACAAGTATCCATTTCCTGTAGTCTACTATGGCCATTACTATCAAATTATATAGATTTACCAATTAAGATATAAATGCTTTATTTATGTGTGATAGACTCTAAATTTCTGCATCTTTAAATCGACCCGCATCGATTTAGATTTGGCTGGGGTGTAATGAGCCATATTCTTGTGCAGGGCTCTTTAAGTGGTGCTTAGGGTCCCAGGAGTAGTAAGTGCTAAATCGATAGAGTTTATTTGCATGCAGCTTATTTTCCCTGATAATGTTTTGTTGCTTCCATCCAAACATCCTAATGCATTATTCACTAACAATGTGATGGATGTGTGTGCTATTACTGCAGGCCAAAAAAAGACTTAAGTTTACACGACAGCGTGCTGTTGTAGCTAAAAGGTAGCTGGTCAAGGTTGACAATACGTAGAGAAATAGTAATGTTAAGCACAATAATATACTAATCATGTGCAATTTCTGAGCTGCATCTGAAGAGTAACCATACAACTTAACGGGCATATTTATTATGTTTGGGCATGCATGACTAACGACTTATATATGTTATGCAAAATATGAGGTGTTGATAAGTGTATGAAAGTACACTCTAAATACTCTATTATTGGACTATAATGCTAAAATATGAATAGAAATTATAGGAACTAATGTGTATTCTTTAATTGAGTTTCTATTTATTTTGAAATATTCCTAAGCAGATTTTTATGTTTAATTTCAGGGACTATAAAAGAGTAAGTCAAAACCCAGTCAAATTCAAAAGACTTTCAAATGGGCAAGAGTTGGAACAACCTAAGAACTTTTAATGAGTGTAGGACTCTTCAAATAAGGATAATGATGAGGTTTAAGAGTAATTCGGATCAAGAGAACTAGTCAGAGTCCAACATGCTATAGGAGACTGTATTGATATACTTTAGTATTTCGAATATAACTTTCTACTCACATATCAGATTGATTCGATTCTAGATGCTTTGGAAAGCTAACTTAAAGGGCTACCACTTTGTCTCTAATACAAATTTTCAAATTTGAATTCCTGAAGTGAGTACGTGGCTGCCAAGATAAATCCTAAGATTTAGGCGATTTTTCTAGGTAGGAATCATGAAGATATTAGGGTTTCTTTCCTACCCTATATAAGGATATCATTAGGAGGCTGAAGAAGGGGAGATGAATTTAATTGTCATGGCCGCCGTTTGCTTTACCTTTCTCTTGAGATTTTTGTTGTCCATTATATTTATGGGTAACTAAATTCTCAAGTAGGGCTAGAGATGAACTTGCACATTAGATGGTATTTGTAATTTATTTTTGATTTATGTATTTAATTTTCAATTACTAAAATTTTTTTGTTTTATCATTCTCAATTCATCGTTGATATTCTCTTCTCCGAATAATCATAGAATTTATTCTGTTTATGGATTCAGTCATGCTTTTTCTATTGAATGGATTAGTTCTTTGATTATGTTTGGATCAATTATTTATCTACATTGATTTAATTCTTTGCTGCAATATCGCTTCTTGAGTATATTGTCGTTGTTGGATTTTCTCAATAGTGATAATAATTTACATTTTTAAAAGTGGTGAATGATTCTTCATAGGGTTACATTTGGTTTAATCTTGGTTTATAAATCTATATCTTCCGATTGGAAATTTTGGGAATTGAGTTTCCAATTGAGTTATCCAATGAATCAAGAATAATTAAAATATCGGATTTGTGCGAGGGATTCCTAACGCTCTACTGTTTGTCAAATTTAAGTACTTCTTCTGTTAATCACTTTGCTTCACTTTAATTTACATTTAAAATTAACTTTGTTCTCTATTGATTACTTAATATTTTTTCTTAGTTTCTTTGTATTCTTCTACTATTTTTTTAATTTGTCTCTCTGTGGAATCGACACCCCAAAACTTTGCTACAACTACCGCGTTATTCTTTGGGCGTAATCAGGTGTGTATAGACCTTTAGTAATGTGGACAAAGTAGCAGGTTGGTCAAAATTAATCGTCGTCAACAGCCACCCTTATCATGGTTGTTTGGTGCCTAATAGTTGCAAAAAAAAGACTTCCCAGAGGGAGAAAGATGCATAATAATTAACTAATTTATTAATGCAGTATACTACCATTGCAATACACAAACAATGAACATTTAGTAAGAAATAAAAATTGGCAAGTCATTCCAATCGAGCTAGTGCATGCAAGCTGGACTAGATAATAGATTGAAAGAATAACTAGATAGGTTAACCATAAAACACTAGTGCAATGCTGGCAATTTAAGTAGAGGTAAATAATTGGATATGATGACTACATATTGGATTTGTGGGAGGAGAAAAGCATATTATGCAAAGTTAGACTCCTTTATACCAATATATAAGTGAAGTATTAAATTATTACTAAATGTGCTTCCACTGAGAAAAGTGTAAGTCAAAGCAAAATTGTTGTTTTCCAAACTTAAAAGGTAAACATGACAGCCACAAAAGTAGCAGCACTTAAGGATTATGTAAGATGTTCATATTTGCAAATTACAACTTTCATTCCCAATTATGACATGCAAAACTCCAAGATGGTGTGTTGATCAAACCAGTTTTATAAATTTGTAAAATTGTATTATGATATTGACAATCATGATTTAATGCCACTTGTGAGTTGTTCTTGATGTAGTATGATGCATATGCTTTATAGGATTTTGATTATACTTTAACTTAAAAGAATAATTTATAATTAAGTTATTTAAAGTTAATTGATAAATTAAAAAGATGTTGTAATCAATGGGGTGGGGGGGGAAGGTATTCTGATATTGGCAATAATGATTTAATGACACTTGTGAGTTGTTCTTAATGTAGTATGATGCATATGCTTTATAGGATTTTGATTATATGTTAACTTAAAAGAAAGATTTATAATTAAGTTATTTAAAGTTAATTGATAAATTAAAAAAATGTTGTAATCAATGGGGTGGGGGGGGAAGGTATTCTGATATTGGCAATAATGATTTAATGACACTCGTGAGTTGTTCTTGATGTAGTATGATGCATATGCTTCATACTATTTTGATTATACGTTAACTTAAAAGAAAGGTTTATAATTAAGTTATTTTAAGTTAATTGGTAAATTAAAAAGCTGTTGTAATCAGTGAGGTGGGAGGGAAGGTATTATGATATTGGCAATAATGATTTAATGCCACTCGTGAGTTGTTCTTGATGTGATATGATGCATATGGTTACTAGAATTTTGATTATACGTTAACTTAGAAGAATGGTTTATAATTAAATTAATTACCAATTAAAAAACTGTTGTAATCAGTGGGGTTGGGGGAAAGGTATTATGATATTGGCAATAATGATTTAATGCCACTCATGAGTTGTTCTTGATGTAGTATGATGCATATGCTTCATACTATTTTGATTATACGTTAACTTAAAATAAGGGTTTATAATTAAGATATTTTAAGTTAATTGGTAAATTAAAAAGTTATTGTAATCAGTGGGGTGAGGTGGGGGGGAGAGGTATTCTGATATTGGCAATAATGATTTAATGCCAGTCGTGAGTTGTTCTTGATGTGGTATGATGCATATGCTTCCTAGGATTTTGATTATACGTTAACTTAAAAGAAAGGTTTATAATTAAGTTATTTTAAGTTAATTACCAATTAAAAAGCTGCAGTGGGGCGCGGGAAAATTTTTGGCACTGGAATTATAATGGGCGGGAGTTTAGATCCTGAAAGTGGGAATTAAAGGGGTAAATTTGGAACAATTGGATATAAATCTAATATCAATCAGCTAACATCATGTACTTGTAGTTGGTGCTCAGTACATATAGACGAACTCAGGTCTGGGAAAATGTTTGGTTTTGCACAGAAATAGCAACTCCTTCTTGCCGACTTGCATTTCTGAGGAAAGTCTTCCCCCTTTTGCATCCAAACTCTCGGCAGCCACTCATTTATGTGCCTCTTGGTCAGAATAATTGTGGCAAGTCTTTTAAAATGTTCCCAAGATAAGTGAGGAAGGTATTTCTTCAACGGTTTCTTCAAATGTATTGTTGGGTTCACAACAGATTAGTTGGTGCTCCTAGATTGTTCTCTGTCTAGGTATGTTGCTCAAAAGACTTCAACAATTGCAGTTATTTTCTTAGTTGTATTTTATTTTTATTTATTTGGATAACTTTTTGGAGATACATGTGGCAATTTCCTAATGGGTGGGAAGAAAATTGCTACTTTCTTATGAGTTGTCTTAGTTGGGATGAGAGCGGGACTAGCATTTAATATGTGGAAGTTATATAGGCTACCAGAAGGTGTGGGAAAACAGCATAGAGACAAATAGGTAGAGAGTGATATGCTTGAGTACAGAGGCAAAAAAAAAAAAAAAACAATAAACCAAAGCTTAATACATTTTAGGTCAGGTCTCATTTTCAAGGTTGCAATGCACTCCATTTAACAACAATTTTGCATTATTCAGTTATGCTTGAGTGCTGAGATAAAAGAAACGGGCATTGTACTCCATGCATATGATGATAATTTGCTTCCAATTTGATAGTAAAGTATGTTTCCTAGTGACTGAAATCTAGTAATTTATGGTCAGGCAATATTTTATGCCTTCTCATTTGGTGAATTAACGAATGACTAATATTGTACAGGTGATTCTATTCCCAGCAACCAGCCATTGAGTCATAGGAGACAGTCTACTTGTCTATCACTTGGATTACCAACCTCGTAAAGTGGAAAGCTACAAGTTGCATTGTCATTAGCCCAGGTAAAACTGTAGGGGTTGGTCCTGGTAAAAATTGAGTAAATTAATATGCATTGTCTGCAATTTAGACAATTAATTTTCAAATATTTGTAACTTACACGTTGCATAGGTTGAGGAAGATTGCCAAACTTCATGGTGTAACATTAAAGACCTATGGTAATCAAATTTAGTTGTTTTAACTAATTATATTAAGACGGGGCAAAAATGGTTAGGAATGAGAAACAACATTCAGATTTAAGTGTGTGGTGAATAGGAGGATAAATCTATACTATTATTAGAATTTGGTATTAAGCTGCATGGTACCCATTTAGTAATGTCTTCCTACTTGAAATAGAGGATATATTTAATTTTGACATTCCCAACATCTAGGTGGAAGGAACTACGTAAGAGGTGAACTCAAATCTTTAATGCAAAGATTTTTTGTTAAGAGAGATTTGAGAAACATGAGTAACAAACCTAGACAGATACTGCATTATTCAACTTATAATCAATAACTCTTCTTCAGACTTAATATATTATATATGTAAGTGCAATGCTTTACCTTAATGTGTGATATTACATACAAATAAAAATAAATTGAGGGAAGCGTGTGGTTAATAGAATCAGCTATGCCACAAATTCAGTCATTGTTTTCTATTTTGATACATGACTTGATTCAGTGTCCTTGTCGTTCATCTGTTATACGGCCCAAGTCAGTATTTAATTTACTGCATTATTTGTCACCTAGTATGGATAACTAGACGGACCAAACACGAGAGGTCCGAATAAGGGGCGGCGGAGTGTTGAAGCTTAAAAGACGACCTGCACCATATTCAATTAGAGGCCGACCACAATCTACACTTATTTGGCGATGGAGTGAGTGCGAAGGTCAAGGCGAGAGCCCTAATGAGTCTACAACCACCGAGTGTAGAAATAAATACTTCCAATGGAAGTCCATTGCCAGAAGCCGACACTAATAGAGACAATATTTGGCGATGGAGTCAGCGACAGGGTCAAGGCGAGAACATTTCTAAGCCAACACAGTGACGGAGCGTAGAAATAAATAATCAAGTGCACAATCTAATACCGGAAGACAATTCTAATGGAGACAATATTGGTAAGTAGAAATAGTGTTTATTCACCTTGGTGGAGATTCCTTTGCTATGCACATTTATTGATATTGGCAAATATTTTAAATTATATGAAGTTAAAAATTTATTCATAGTTGGTTTGCCATCTTATTGCTTTAGCGGATGGGGCAGCGGTTCCCATAACAAATGTTGCACAGCAAAAACGTGGGCATGGGCCTACTAAGTGTGCCGAGTTCGAGAAGTTAAGGAGGCATGGGAAAGTACCTTTGAAAATAAATGATGGGGAAATAGCACCATGCTGTGAGAATGCCTCCATGTTTATGACACGAGTAACATGGATTTTGAAACATCATGCAGACATGAGCTATGCTAAATGGACGGATGTACCCAAGTTCGTTAAGGATGAGTTGATTGACAAGGTCAGGGTAAGACATTTATGCCTTAATCCATCAATTGTAAGAAAGGCCACTGCAACACTTTTTGACAATTTAGAATTTTGTATATTTGTAAGGTGACTTCGAATTAGATTGGGAATTGAAGAACCATCAGTTGGCAGTTTGGAAGTAACTATGTAAGAGATTTAATGCCATCCACCATGAGCTGCACAAGAAGTATTTGGCATATGCCAGCCATGATGAGGCATTGGCTCCTAGTGTAGAGTTGGTCAACCCCATACTATAGGCTAAGCTGTGTGGCCGATAGGGAAGTAATGCATTCAAGGTATGTTATTGGGGAGTGTATTATACCATATGTTATATACAATTTAGATAGTTGGGTGAAAGTAGTTATATGCTTGGCAGGAAAATAACGTTTTATTCTCATGATGGCAGAAAATCTCAAGCATAAATAAGAAGAATTGTAAGAAGCTAAAGATTAATCACATTGTAGGGCGCAAATCTTTTGTGAGGGTACTGGAGGAAAAGGTATAGGGGTTCATGATATTTGTTCCCTGCATTTCATTGGGATTATGGTAATGTTAAGCAGTACATTAATAGTTTGTACTAACTTATTTTTGAATACTTTGTCTTAATGTTAATTTCTAGCTACTTGGAGGTTGTAATTGTGAGTTGTTACAAAGCAGTCAAAGTCACTTTTTAACATTGATATCCTGTGGTAAATTGAGTAAATTATGTGGTTAGTGTATCATATTTTTTTATCAAGCAGAGACATAGATGCTGGGTTAGTGCATCATGAATGTGTAATACTTATATATTTTCTTGGTTGGCTACATACAAGTTAGGTTAGGGGTTAAGCCACACAGAAATAGGAATGTATGGGGAGAGATCAATTGAGGAATCTGTAACTAGCATGTGGCGTATTTCAGATTGTCATGTATTTGCAGATTGTGATTTCTAAATAGTTTAGCTGTGCTCACCGTATGCCTAATCGGTACTTTTTAACTTAAATATGCCATATGCGATATTTAAAAACATAAACCTGAAACTTTACTGTCAAATTATTAATTTTTTTTTCAGATTTTGTATACTGGATTAAAACCATAGAGAAAGTACTGTGTTGGGTTGAGGAAACCACAATCAAAAGCACACATAACTAAGGGAAATAAAATTATTAACTATGGATGCCACCAAAGATAAATATGTAAGTCTTCTCATACCTTTCAACCCAGATAGACAAATAGCTGGATAGTCATTCTGAAAATAATCACGTAGGGTGTTTCTTGCATGACACTCTAAATACTGAATTTAAGATGTGTGCAGAAGGAGATGGCGTGAAAGATGAATGAATTAGCCCTTGAGGATCATACTGATGAGGCAGCTAGTGCTGTCTTTCGGGAGGTGCTTGGTCATAGACCAGGATATGCACGAGTCCTCGGAGAGATGGTGATACCAGAGTCTATGAGAGTAAAGGACCGTGAACGAAATAGAGAGTACGCAATGTTAGTGGAAAGATATAAAAAAAATGCGGATGACTGCAGGAGTGAACTAGAGCGTGTGAGAGAAGAAATGCGAATGGTTGTGGAGAGACAAATTGAAACTGAGAATATGTTGAGGAGTTTCATGGCATCATTTCAGTCGCACCTGAGAGACTCTCTTCGGGGGACATAGTGAACCCCGAGCTGTATGCAAGGATAAAAGTAGCATTTTTTGCTAATTTTGGGTGCCTTTTTTGTAGTTATTATATATCAATGTTAGTACATGCTTTTTGGAAAAGGAGGAGAGGGTGGCTGGGGGTTATGTATGTATATATATATATCAATATATGTATCTTGCTCAAATTTATAACATAGCCTTTTGTTAAAGGTAGCCATAATTCTGTTTTGTGGACTCTAAAATGGCAAGTGTGGGAAGGTGGGGGGAATGGATATTGTCTGGTCCCAATTCCTTGGTTTATGAACAAAGTAGGGGTTTTCAGCTCCTAACTTAATATTAGGGGGGAAACATAAAGGGTTAGCAGACAAAAACCACTAGAAATATGTAAGTATCCAANGCTTCGGAGAGATGGTGATACCAGAGTCTATGAGAGTAAAGGACCGTGAACGAAATAGAGAGTACGCAATGTTAGTGGAAAGATATAAAAAAAATGCGGATGACTGCAGGAGTGAACTAGAGCGTGTGAGAGAAGAAATGCGAATGGTTGTGGAGAGACAAATTGAAACTGAGAATATGTTGAGGAGTTTCATGGCATCATTTCAGTCGCACCTGAGAGACTCTCTTCGGGGGACATAGTGAACCCCGAGCTGTATGCAAGGATAAAAGTAGCATTTTTTGCTAATTTTGGGTGCCTTTTTTGTAGTTATTATATATCAATGTTAGTACATGCTTTTTGGAAAAGGAGGAGAGGGTGGCTGGGGGTTATGTATGTATATATATATATCAATATATGTATCTTGCTCAAATTTATAACATAGCCTTTTGTTAAAGGTAGCCATAATTATGTTTTGTGGACTCTAAAATGGCAAGTGTGGGAAGGTGGGGGGAATGGATATTGTCTGGTCCCAATTCCTTGGTTTATGAACAAAGTAGGGGTTTTCAGCTCCTAACTTAATATTAGGGGGGAAACATAAAGGGTTAGCAGACAAAAACCACTAGAAATATGTAAGTATCCAAGTTTATTCAGTTTTAAAGCATTGACTTGTCTAGTTGGATATTGCCATGCGCACAGACAGGATTTGTTGGTATGTAGGTACAACGAAGTGCAGATTTGAGTTGGTCTCTCTGGATTTTGTGCAACCAGATGACTTATAGGACTTGTGCGTGGGTTCCAATATTGGAAACATATGTTCAAGTATAATGGCAGTTTGGAGATGTTTGGTAGGCAGTTACTGATGTTGACAATGTTTGATGTTCCTTTATAAAAGTCTATGCGGTTATGGGATGGTTGTGCTTTGATTGAAAATGTGTGATATTTTGTTGATTCTTACCTGACATGGCTGCTTCACTCACTCATTATATTAATTAAAGTTCTAATGTACATAACTGTTAAAAACTGGCCTTGGTATAATATATTTGTGAAATGGTTCAAGAAATTGGTGTTGAATTAAGGTTTGCATTGTAGTTAATCAAATTTTGTACGGCAAACATATAATGAAAGAGGAGATGTGATGAGAATGCCTTTTCCTGTCATAAAGCATTATAGCATGAACTTATGCTATAATTTCATTCTCCCATGCTAATGCATGGGGGCTTCTACAAACATAGGGCAGCACTTGTTTAAGGACTAACAATAACCGCCTATACACCGGAGGGATACACTGATTAGAGACTGGTGAAAAAGTGTATTTGATATGTTTTGTTTTTTAAATTTACTTTCCTTTAAACACGTATGTTTGAACACTTGTAATATTCTAGTGTCCTGTTGCATGAAACTGATAAGTGGCCCGTGCTTTCAATTAAGTCATTGTTCATCTTAATAAATTAAGGTTACTAGAATTTACCAACTAGAAACTGGTTAAGTATTCTTGCCAGAGGTAAAGTTAGCATGGTGTTTCAGATTTGTGGGGTATTGGCATACTATAACAACTGAATTAGGTATTTATTGCAAAAAATATATTAGGCGAAATGGGAGGAGATTAAGTGCTACATCACTATTGTCTAGTGAGTGACCCAAAGTGTAGGTTGTCCAAGTTTTATATATATATATAAACTCTAAATAGACAGTGAAAGCATATTTTACCATACATGATTCAGAAAAATTCTTTTTATTCCAATGTACCTCCAGTGATGTTATGATAATTATTGGAATGCAGGTGGTTGGAGTTAATGAGAGTGATTATGTTTTTAGTGAACTGGGCTGCAATGCAGGGTTATTTTGTTGGAGAGCTATTAATGTTTTTGTAAGACATTCCACCCACTCCTGCCATAAAAGGTGTTCGGCTATGTAGCTTAGCAAAATGACAGTGTGAAAGGGCATGGACCAGTTCTATATACCTGGAAAGTCTATACATCGGTTAGGGGATAATGTGTAAGAAACAAGTCTCTCCTCTCTTTCTACATGACAATTACATGAATGCACCAGTGTATATATAGATGATCTAAGGGTTTAAATACATGTGTCCTTTGTGGGGATGGAAACCAATTAGTAGGCTAGGTAGTTGCAGAATGCCCCAAAAATTGTGCATCCAGCATGTAATTAAATATGGGTACTATGGCACTGGTTTCACTTATTTGATGAATGAATGAGTAGTTTGTATGTACTATATATGATTATTGGGTAGCAACAGGTACATTTTGAGATGGATGCTATACACAAGGATTCAGAATCATTTTGCATTGTCAGATATCCATGGAATGAGATTGCATTTTTCATTCCAGTTTTTAATGATCTAATTGCATGAGTACGATGTTGTCTAGGGGATTTTATAGTCAATGCATTAACAAGGGTATTTAGGTGGTATACATCGGCCTATATAATTGGGTGATTATATATTTGCTATGTTTATTTTAGAAAAACATTTATTTCTATAAAGAATATATTTGAAAAATATATAAGGTAGGATTTGACATTAGTAAGTTTTTCAGAAACAATTACTTATATTTTGGCAAAAACTTTTTCATATTACTAAGTTGTGAGTATTGAGGACTAATATGCAATACATCAATATCTAGAAGAAAAAAAGTAGCAGCACAAAAAAATAAATAAATAAATAAAGTGTAGGGAAATTTATGTTACTAGTAATTTAGAAGAGCTTGTGTAGTGAAATATAATACAAAAAAAATGTATTAAAATTATGGTATAGTGGTGATATGGCTTTGGATGGTTGGAAAAGTATGCCATGATCATATAAATATATATATATACATACTAGAATTGTGTCACTAAGCATTTCTGCTAGAAATGAATAAAATTGCTTGCAATAACTCGCTGCAACAATTTAAAGTTATGGATATTGTGACACAAGAAAGATTTCGCCGGGAATGACAGGCACTAGAAAAAAGTTTATTTCCGGCAGGATGGTGTATGTTGAGAGTTCGGCATTTGCGGCGAATTTTGGCAGCCGCAAAAAAATTTTAATTTAACTCTCAGCATTTCCATTGATCTTAAAATCGTTAAGAAAACTTTTTAGGGGCGAAGAAATCAGTATTAGCGGCAGCATAAAATCACGGCTAATACTGTTATTTGTGACAAATACCGAGATCATTGAGAAAAGTCTTTTACACCATTTACTACAATTTGCCACTGACGAAAAAAGGAAAAACTATGGTAGCTCCCACGCATTGCCGTTAGTGTAATAATAGTTGAGAAAACTCATTACCAGCGAAATATTGAATTTTATCAGTCAAAACAAATCGCTGCTAGTTTAGTTTTTTGTGACAATAAAGTCCATCATCGAGTAAAGTGAGTTATTTGCAGCAGTTTTTTGTGAGATATTGCGGCGTATTTAATCGACAAAAAAAGATAATTTCATCAAATACTATACGTTTTGGTTACAGTATTTGCGGCAACTTTATACTGTTTTTGTGAGGAGTGAAAATCGTCGCAAAAAATTTGTTTTTCCTGCGATGATCAAGAATGGGCAAGTTTGAGCAATTGCGACAATTTTTTCGCATCCAATATGCGTTGATCCCAGAATCGTCGAAATTATATATTTGCAAAGTTTCGGAGGACTTATTGCAACGAATTAAAACGCTGGGAAAGGCCTATTCTGTTGTAGTGGGGTTACGTGGCCAAATTCCACCGAATAGGGCAGCCAGAGTAATCTTCTCGTCTTGATCATCCGTTGTCAATCTCTTTATTAAAACAGGTGAGGTATGTCTTTAGGCTCTCCTCTTATCTTTGTTTAACGGTCAGGAGGTATGCCGTTGGGTACCTCCGCCTCCTGCTAGGCATAAATTGTATTAGGAAGTGTCTGGCCAACTCTTCAAAGCTATCGATAGTTCTCAGTCGGAGTGTTCCAAACCATCCTTTCACCATTCCGCTTAGGGTTAGAGGAAACGCTCGGCAGGTAATTTCTCTTGGGAAATCATGGAGTGTGATATGTGCCTTGAAGTTCTCCAGGTGATCTACTGGGTCTTTGGACCCATCGTACATCTCTATCTGTGGCACAACCATTACTTCCACGCTGTAAGGTAACTCCATGCTGCGTAACAGCTATTCCACCGAGGAATATCCCCTCTTCTTCTTCGCTATCTCCTCGTACTTACTAGCGAGGCTACACAACTTGTCATGCAGCTTATTCTTTTCCACTTCCTCCGTTTTTATTTCTCTATTGCTATGTGCTTCTCCTTTTCCCGGTTCACTATGACTGGGCATGATAGCGTCACTAAGTTAGGCATTGGGGCGCTTCAATTCCTCGTTCTCTTTCTTCAGGTTTTCCACGCCCAATGCCATCTTCAGCTTTTTTTTGTCTCTACTAACCGTGTTTCCATGTCTGCAAGCTTCGCGTTTAGGTCACAAGTTGCTTGAGAACACGTCATAGTCGGCATGAGGGAACCACGTTGAAGTTTGATGAGAGATTGAAACCACAGACGATGCCACTATAAAAGACGTGTCCCACCACCGGCTATGAACATTCACCTATAAATCTTTATGTTGGCGGCACGGTATGCCTAAGACACCTCTGATGCACAAGTCAACAATAAATGAGGGATAGTAATTTAAGAATGCTTAATCAAATGATTAGAGAGTTACATGTTGTCTCTATATATAGGTGTGGAGAATATTAGATAAATACTATTAATTGATCAACTTTACATAAGACTTAACCATAATAAGGCCTATCCTGATATCACGGAATTATCTTATCACCATTCTATCTATATCCACAACACAAGGGTCTGTCTGCCCTAATAAACAGGATGACCAGAGTCCATGTATGATTCACAACTCTTTTAAACAGTTATCATTTACGAAAGATGGGCCTTAGGCCCCTAGCCAGCTCAAGCTAAACCAATATTGACTCCAATTTCACTGTCTTTTTCATTATCGTTCTTTGTGGATGTGGTTTTCTTCCAACATTAAATAGCATGCAATCCAATATTAATATATATGTTTCGATTACTTCAATATATAGGATGCAATCCAATATAATTAAGTTTACTGCTATGCAATCCAATACAATTTCTTCAGTAAGATGTAAGTCCCAAATAAGTATTCAGTACTTAATCCTTCGACTTTTAACCTATCTAGCTAGACCAATAACTTTCAGTGCTGGAATATATATGATGAGAATAACAGAGATTCAAATTATTTAGGGAATAAAACAAATCTTAAAACATTATCCTCCGATCGAGTGCCAATAAATATTGCAAGTTGAGCCAATGCTCTTGGCTTTTGGAAGCGTCTTTAATTTGTAGAAACTTTGACAGCTTTGTTTACAATAATAAATTATTCGAAGTAGTAAACAATATGATTATGGTGTATGATCTCTATTTTTTCCCCAAAACCTTCAAATCGTAACAAGCTGTACAAGCAAAATAATTAAAAAACGTCGATCTTTTTATATATTCAGACCCATCGATCATGGGGCAACATATATGGTTGGAAGTTCCATCCCTTCCTTATCGTCGTCATCATTTTCCAATCAAAGAAACGTAGGAAATTAATTCCCACATATAAACGCATGATCTTGATCATCATTTCTTTCACAAACTTGTTCTTTTATCAAACGAGAAGTCTTTCGGAGGGCCGAGGTCAATTTCATGTTGCATGCGACCTGTCTGTGGAACAGAAATACTACTTTCGTTGACATCCTTATCATACTCGACGTTAATTTGGTCGGCTTGTTGGCTGGGGTGATAAGAGGACGAACCCTCGCCGGCTATCCGGTTGTGGCGGTGTGACGGGGAGGGAGAATCGGTTTCCCATTGTTCAATGTCAAAGTTGGATCTTCTTGGAGATGTGTGGACGCTGTCCATTTCGCTCCGGTAATGGCGCAGGAGATGCACCGGCGACAGGTGGTGGGATGGGGTGTTGGGTCTGCTCGACATAGGGGTGACCGAGCCCTTTTGCTGCTTTATATGCTTCCTTGCGGTGTGGTGCCAATTGCGTAACGCCGCTGCTACCCTTTCGTTGAAGATCGTTGGTTTCATGGTCGAACCCATCTTCTCATTCCATAAGAAAACAGTAAAATCAAGCTTAATGATTTTTGCACAATTTTTCAATGTCAGATCTATGAACAAGGTGGAGTTTTTACCTGCGTTACAAGGGCATAGAGTGGGAGAGTGACGTAGCTGCACAGAATTTGTACGAGGACCCTGTACTCAAAGCGCATTAACCATGCATACATTCAGTAAATCTTTCAATATTTGATCATTAATCAAACTGATTCAAGGCTAGAAATCTGAGAAGTTGATAGATCTAGCTAGAGACATACCCCATTGTGATTCTGATAACGATATCCTCCACATGCTCATGGAAACAAGATTTCAACCCGAATTCATACTGAAGAAATAAACATAAAAACAGGAGCTTACAGTACTGATCGAAACGCTAAAAACTGTTACGTTTGCAGTGCTCAATAGATCGAGGGTATACATATATATTTATATATATATATATATATGTAGTAGCTTACCCAAGCCCATGCGAAGAATGCAAGCTGGAAAGCATTCTGCAATGGAAAATTAAGATAAAAAAAGGTCACAAAAGATCGAGGTAATTAATATTGCAAGTAATAAACGATAATATATTATAGTGGATTTATTTATTTAATAAAAGAAGAAAAAGAAAAAGATAGAAAAAGAGTTGTAATTAGTTTGTCTAAGTACCTGGAAGAGAACAAAGTTAATGAGGTAAAGAAGGAGACGAGGGCGATTGAACCAGAAGAGGTGGTCACCTGGCTGAACCACAGGCACCCCCTTCACAACCTCTCCTCTCTCTTGGATTCTCAATGCCATTTTGGTTATGATCACTTGTAGCTTTGTCCCCACCAATAAGATGATCTGCATGCGTGCAGGAGCAGCAGCATTATTTATACATGTTTCATTATAGCCGTACGTAGATGATCTGCATGCAGCTAGTTGCATTTATAGCAGACATGTGATCAAAGGGAGTTTTATATATATAAATATATATATATATATATATAATATTTATGCTTACAATCAATGGGATAAAGGGTAGCCATAGATAAGATTTCCAGCCTGCAAGTTTTAAAAAAATAAATATATATCAGCTACTATATTAAAAAAAAAAAATTATAAAAAATTAATAATGCTTTTCTGTGATCTGGCTAGAGTACTATAATTAATTTCTAGCATTAATATCGTTCTTTAATTACTTACCGTGAGTGTTGAATAGTAAGAATATCACCGCGAAGAACCAGATGGGAGGGCTGAAATTTTAGAACCCAAAAAAATAAATAAATAAATAAGTCATCCATAATTAATTAATTGATTAATAGTATTTCTGTACATGATTTAACCGATCATAATGACTCTAGTGATATTGACTCGATCTCTCAGAGAATATGTAGGTCTGAAAGCATACCTGATTCCCACAACCACCTTGAAATCCTCCTCCAGAGATCTTTTGATATATTTTTGGAAGTCAAACTTCTGATGACTTTGAGGTGCCAAATGTGCCTGCACAAAAAAATACAAAAAAAAAAAACAAAAAACCCATTAAAAAGCCATGATCTTCCTGATCATCAATCGTAGGGAAGAGCTAAAACATTCCTCGAAACATCATTGCTAGGCGAACTATTATAAAATTATTTATTTGTGATTAATTATTTTTAAAATAAATCTATTTTCATTATAAATAATTATTATCGTAAAAAATAATCTATTTTAAATACTCGTTTTTCTTGATACAAAGAAGAAAAATGAATTGCACAAATTGCTTTTATATATATATAATTCTTAATTAATTGCAAGCAAGATATGGACAGACAGCTAGGAGTTATTACCATGATAAATCCATGCCGCAAGGTCAAGTAATCAACTTTAGGAACCGACCTAACAAATTGCCTGAAGAAACACACCTGCAATTTAAATTGGCAATTAGGACTGGACTCCTCAATTGAAGATAGGAACTGAAAAGGGCAAACAAGTTGAACAATTCAAACAAAAAGTCAAATGCATACGAAGAGGGAATCGATTCGTGGGCCATTTTTGGAAGCCCACGTCGCTTTCTAATTAACAGCGTACGAAGACCGCTAGCGATGGCGGCAATTCATGAAGTTGCCATTGGCGGTAGTATTAAATAATTTTTTTGATTATTTAATTTAATTTGATAGGCTGATCAGTAATATCCTACTTTTGAAAATATTGCATCAATTCTTTGTAATTAAGGGACTATGGGGCCCTTAATAATAAAAACAAACAATGGGGCCATAATATTTTATAATGATTTTGCTAGTTCATGGCGATAACTATCGCAACATGATGATGATGTGTACATGACGAACTGATCATCACAAGTGGGACCTAGTCATTTAATATTGGAATTTTCTCTTATTTATTGTAATTGCTTAAGCGATCAATTTCGATCGTGTCCTTCAGTGATGGGTCAATTGAAAGTTGAAACTCTTGTCCTTCATCTTAAATACCATTTAATGAAAAGTGGACATCGATTTTATAACCTGGATAATTATTAATTCTAAAATGACACTATCACTCTTCATTTTGTCGTTTGTATATTTATATAATTTACTTTCATATATCACATTTAAAATTTTTTAATAAAGTATGAAGTATTTTTTATAAAATATAAAAATATTTTTTATAAAATAGGAGATATGGAATGATGAATAGTAAAAGATAAAAAGAATTTTTTTATAAGTAATGCTGAATGGAAGTTCATCAAGGGAAAGAGTTCCTTACTATCCACATGAGCGCAGGGGTTTTGGTCCAGAAGCTCAAGTGCCTTCTCCCAAAAGAAGTGTCCCTTGCAAACCTGAATCGTTCTGGATCTGTCCCACATACAACATTAATACCAAAAGAGGGTCAAAATCTAAATATCATGTTTACAGGCACAAAAAGTACGCTCTTCATTGAAATTTGGGCTAACGTACCGTGTGAGAACTGGTATTCAACTGTTCTTGTTTCAGTTTCCCAGTGCTTCCAACGTCTCATCTGGAACCAAACAGCCCTTAATATTATATTCATGCATATATGTGTATGCGTGTTTGCACAGAGAGAGAGAGAGAGAGAGAGAGTTAATGGAGGAATCCGCATATGTATGTATTTATGCATGTATAATACCTTGGCTCTACCCAAAGCTAGAGTGAGGACGCAGTAGAGGACATGGAAAACAGCCAAGACGAAGATAAAAATGTGTAGCTGATGGATACCATCCTTGGATACAAATGGGACTTTACCCTGCAAATTATAAGCATGTCAAATTAAGGAACTTTCATATACTTCTACATATAATTAACATGGACGTTAAATATCAAATAAAGTACTCCTCCTCCTCCCCTCCAAGAGAAATAAAGACAAAAGTCCCAACTAATTCTGCGCATGCAAACGCGGGAAAACAAATGATTCCGTAGGTTGTCAGTTTGTCATGTAAAAGCTAGCGTTCCCATTATTCAACACGGTTTCATCAAATTCCAAGCGTAATTTATCTTATATTTTGCTTCCTTTTTATGTTTTCAAATGCAATTCATCAGTTCTATTTATTCTCATATTTTATATTTATAATTTTTTAATAAGATGTGGGATTGTTTTTTATGAAATATTCAGATGTTTTTTATAAAATGTAGAGTGCATATAGAGCGGTAAATAATAACTTATAAAAATAATTTTTTTTAATAATAAGTGTTATTATCAAATTGAATCTTCTACGTAAACTTTGAAATCATTATAATATATATTTGTTTATGTCGAATGTGCAGTGAGAATTAAGGACAGTTGCCCGTTTTATAAGAAAAACATATTTCAACTATATTCACCAAAAAACAAACGAAGAAGAGATCATTAGAGTCTAAACGGATGGAATTAGTCATGCATTGGCTCTTCTACTTTCTTTCAGCCTTAGAAGCTGAAATGAATCATGACGGAATATTATAAGTAGTACTGTTTCACACCTTTTCTGCACATTTATCTGTATACGACGCCGACGCCAAAATTCGTCTGAAACTTCCACCAGAATCCGACAACATCAGTAGCTTCCGTCCACCGGTTTCAGAATCCGTTTCCTCGGCCTCCTTGTTCAACTCGGTTTCTTCCTTCTTACTGCATGGATGCCACGTTGCTCCGAGTGACTTCGATATGCATATGTTAGATATAGGGCTTTGCCCGACTGTGAGGAGCAAGGATATAAATCCCAATAACATAAGCTCTGCAAAACCAGAAAGTAAGCAGAAAAATTGAAAGGTTATTTATATAAAATTCGAATCTTCGCATACACAGCTTGCTTTCAAAGGTCTAAGATCATCGTCTAAACAGGGAAGAACATTTTCGTAGTACCTGATTTGATCTTTTCTAATGCCTCATATAAAGCCCTTTTATGTTTCTTCTTCAACCACTGCAAATTGGTGCAATAATTTCCAGTATTTCAGTTCGGAACTCTATATCTATATGTGTATATATATATATATATGTAGTTGATGAGGGCCAATTGAGAATTTCTTGAAGAGATTTCAATACCTTTGCTATAAGATCGATGATATGCTCGATGATTATGGATATTAAAACCAAAACAAAACAGACCACTGCAACAGCCCAAGTTGGAGTTTCTTCCAAAGATCTTCCTCCACTTGCCCCCGCCATGATCCCAACCAAAATTAAAGTTCCCTCTGATCTGGGAAATCACCAAAATTACTTCCTAGCTAGCCAGCTTGAAAGAACTTAACAAGAAAATATGAGCAGATCGATATATATATATATGTACGTATAGGATGAACAAGAATGGTTTTTGAGAGATGAGAAAGGAGGAATCGTGATATGGATCGAGAACCCGCGAAAGGTTCTGAAGTAT
>QEOT01009138.1:4543-45038 GCA_003123785.1 Pterocarya stenoptera
TTAATGCTCTATGGGATGAAATCTTTACTAGGCTTGGTATTGCTTGGGACATGCCTAGGAGGGTGATAGATTTACTGTCATGTTGGAGAGGTATTCAGGGCGATCGTCAAATAGCAGTTGTATGGAAGATCGTGCCTCTATGTCTTATGTGGTTCACTTGGAACAAATGGAACGGTCGTTGTTTTGATATCAAGGAATGTTCGATGGGACGGTTCAAGGACTTTTTCTTTCATACATTGTTACTTTGGGCTTTGGCTATTGTCTTTAATGGGATTAGTTTTAATGACATTAATGCTGTTTTCCACAGCACTTAGCTTGTAATTAGGTTCATTTCTTGTATACTTCCTGTATACCTAGGCAAGGCCTAATTACGTGGATCAATAAATTCTTCATACTTACAAAAAAAAAAAGTAATAACTAGAGACCTAATTGACTACTGACAACAAATAACAACTTGAAACAATAAGTAACAAGACATCTTGAAACCCGATAAAATACTTAATATTCCTACCAAAGATTCTAAGACATTCACTATGTGTATATAAATCACCATCGATCAAAATATATAAATAAATCACTGCACCCCTGTTTCCACACTTAATATGTCCTTAATCAACTGATCTTAAAATGTGCAAAGTCATATACTTTCATACGAGTCTGTCTCTGCGTTATAAAAAGATGCTCTGGCATAATCAGCTGACAATCACACAAAACCAGAATCCAGGTTCAGTCTAATCAATCCTCAAACTATGTCCTACGGTGTTCCATCCCCCCCCCCCNAAAAAAAAAAAAAAAAATCCAGAATGCTTTTTGACATCAAAAAACTTAAAAATCATATTCAGGTCGCACTGATCATTTAGGAATAAGGATACTCTAATAGAAGCATATTCCTGGAAAATAAAATCATTAGAGACTTGGAGTATTATAGTTCGTTGAAAAGAAGACGTACGAGATCTATTCGTGAATCGAAATGTCTGCGGACAACAATCTCAGCCACGGCCTGGAATAGCAACACCTGATGTAAGTTAATAATAGATAACAACTAATGACCCACATCTAAGCATATCTATCAAAATCAAGCAATTTCAAATATGATTGGTAGCGTCATTTTTTCTGAGAAATTGAAGAAATGCCATGTCATTATGAAATTAAGCTGGCAAAACCAAAATTTAATATAGAACTGAGTCAAATCCAAAAGTATGAAAAGCAGACATGATAGAACATTGGTTTGTTATCTTTAAAGAAGCAATTTGATTGACCTTCATTTCAGTCTGTGTCAAATAAGGCTGTCCATCCGGATCTCGTGAGAGGTGAACTTTTTGTTCTCTAGACTCGCCAGCATCTAACCATTCAGTCCTCACTTCGGGAATACTCCACATTTCTTCCATGTCAATTGGATCAATGCAATCATCCCAGTATTTGAAGCTGACAGCCATCCTAGCAATACTGCAGAATCTTTCTTATAACATCTGAATAAAACAAAAAACAAAAACAAAATGGATTATATGCACGTAAATGCAAAGTAACCCATGTTTCATTTCTTTCTGATGTACTCAAACGCGGGAACCCAAAAAAGCAAAACACCCAAATACAAAGATGTACCATACAACAACGTACGAAGGGGCAGAGAGGGAAAGGGCATTAACAGATTGGGTGGAGGAACCGAATACCTCCCAAGCCCTGGTTATGGAGAAATGGAAACCAATGGATAAGGAAAGCACCTAAAAAGAACGATAGAAAAACGAATAAAAAAAAAAACAATGGGCATTGTATGGATGCAGACTGAGGGTCGACCATTGTTACCGGGAATGTCACTGAAAATGGTTGGTCGCAAAGGTTGTCAGAGTATGACACTTGGTTCGCCAACCTGTCTAGTCTCTCTCAGGCGGTAAGGGACTCTGTTAAGATACGTGGCCAAGCTCATTCTGCTATTACCATGTCTTTTCGTGCTTTTAAATGGAGAAAAGAATATTTTCGCGTTCGGGTTTTAAATTGATTGATTATATAAAAATAAATTAATAAATAAGTGTAATTTTATATAATTTAATAAATATATTTTATAATAAAAATAATTTTATAATTTAACGTATCGTATTAAATTACGTCAATTTATAAATTTATTTTTATAATAAAAACCGGTATTGTTACTCACTTCTTTTATTTTACATCTTTAGAATTATTGTTAGTTTAAATTTATTTTTTGTGATTTTTTTTTAATTTTAAAAAAAGAAAACACAAATATCCTAATGGTAACATTTTTAATCAATTAAAAATTTAAATATACTAACAACAACCTTGAACGGACAAAATAAAGGTGTTAAAAATCATTATTCCTAACAAAAAGTTGGCGTCTCACGTCATCACTGCGTAATTAAAAATATAAAATATTATATTAAAAAATTAAGAATCATATAATAAGTTCTGAAAAATCTTTTTAGGAATTGAGAAAGCAAAAATAAATTTTAATAAGATTAAAAAAAATAAAAAACTAGGGCCAGGGGCAACGTACATCTCATGTCGCGCCCAGGTTGCATTGATATGTCACCTTTGGGCCTTTCTGTCTTGGACAACTAATCTCTAAACAGTAGAATTCACGTACTTAATTCTTTAGTTTTTAAAATAACCATGTTTATTTTATATGATTTTTTTAGTTGAGAAATGATATTTACAGTTTTAGAGTATACAAGTCTCGCGTAATCTTTTAAAAAAAAATAGATTATACTATTAAAAAATTATGTTTTGTCATATGAGTCCTAGATTTATCTATTTTTTTCAAAGACTCTAAAACTGTATTTAGCATTAGTATTTTTAGTTTGTTGGGATTATCTCTTAAGTCATTGTTTCAAAGATTCATGTTTCGTTGTTATTTCTTTAATATTTTGTTTTACACAAGGGCAATCCTAGGGATCTCGCTGGGGATCCTGTTCAAGCATCCCGTTCATTTTTTTTTTTTTTTTTACGTAGTGATTAAGAAAATGTTGTTTAATAATATTGTGAATTTTATTCTTTTTTTTAAATATTTAAAAGTGTTAAAATAATGATGTGAAAAAAAAACACTTTTAAATATTTTTTAAATCATTTTTTTAACACTTTTAAATATTAAAAAAAATCACAATATTATTAAACAACATTTTCTTAATCACTATGTAAACAAAAACTAAAAAATGGTTATTTGGAGCAGGATAAATGAACAGGATCCCCCAGCGAGATCCCTATCATGATTTTCCTATACACAATCATGATTAAATACAAGTTAGTTTTTCTTATTCAAACCAAGTCTTATTGCATTCTCTCTAAAAAGAAAATAAAGGTTCAAGAATGATAGTGCAATGTTTAAGATTCAAGTCTAAATTGATTTTGGTTGAAGATATCGATTGATTAAGAACAAAGGTTTCTTAGATTAAGTTTGCCAATTGCCATCCTTAGGTGGGTACCAATCTAGAACCACCTCTCCTAATAACTAACACATCCCATGCATGCATATGATCATATAACATGCTGCTTAATCTTATTATCTCATTGGCCAAAGTGCACGTGTGATTAGGTCCTACCTAATTCAACTATTCTAATAGTATGCCAAGGAGGCAATCAAGGCAACGTACTCAAAGATGAAAAATGGTACGTGGATCTTACATGATTAATTCGGACATTTTTGTTATTTGGAACTATAAAATGGCATGATAAATTTGACATTTTTGTTCAAATATAATATAAATATTTAAATTTACTTCTTTTAATTAACTTAAACTTTTAAGACAAGCGGTAATTTTATATAATATCAAAACAGAAGTCTCGAGTTGAGTTGGCTACTCTAATCCAGTCGACTGATAGAACTTATCTTAGTTGATTATATAACTTAATCACTAATGTAAAGCCACTTAAAATACGATACATTAACAAAACTTAATCATTTAATTTGAACTAATGATTTTAAAGGGTTTTACATAACAAAATGTCTTGAAATTTATAGGGATCTTTGCGTGGAAAAATAGTAACAACTATAAACGGGAGCATGAGGATTTCAAACTAACTGTAAGGTTTATTCAAGTTGATTTCATAAGTGATTTAAAAACCATTCAATAGTAATTGCTAAAATTCATATTAGGCGATTTTACAGAAACTTTTGCTACACAAACACTTTGATTTAAGCACGTTCACCTCTTAGAATTTAAGGAAATATATACTAGAGAATGACCATCCCTCAAATGTAATCTTTGTAGTTGTTCCACGATCAAATCCAATGTATCACACTCTGGTCAATTTGAGTTTTGTCTCTGCACGATGGTTGAGTGTACTACGTAAATAAACTAGAGACACACTCACACTAAGGGCTGAGTAAAAATTCAAAAATTTGACTCTGACTCCAACTTCTATTGTCGAACTCTAACTCCGATATTGTGCATATTTTATAAAAATATATGTATTTTTTATATATTAATCATATATATTTTATATAACTATAACTTATAGAGTTAATTAAATTCAATAATATACTAGTATGAGCAAATTATTATAAAATAATATGTTTATACTATAATATAAATAGACTAAATTTACTAAGAATAGTTTAGTATATGTAAACAACATACTATTAAATATTACTACCATGTAATACTAATGTATAATAACAACTAATGTATAAACACTAATGTATAATAACATGTAATACTAAAGTATAATAACATGTACTAGTAATGTATAATAATTAATGTATAATAATATGTAATACTAATGTATAAACATTAACATATAATAACATGTATAAGAACAATGATTTATTTTTTCAATTTTGGTTATGTTTTAATAAAATTGAAATTAAAAAAATATTTTTTAAAAATAATTGAAATTTAGAAGCCCAAATCTGATTAGTAAGAGCCCAAGATTGTCAAATTGATATTTTAAATGGACTAAGAAAAAAGCCCAATAAAAAAGTCCAAATTAGACTCCACTTCAACAAGTCAGAGTCGGAGTCAGATCGGAGGCTATGTGAATCGGAGTCAGATTCGACCTCCGACAAAGTCGGAGGTAGGGCACTCGGACTTCGACATTGTCGATACTCAGCCCTACTCACACCAGTCATATCCTAGATTTTTTTTTAGAGATAATGAATTTTCAAGAGAGAGTTATTAAAAATACTCATTCACCTAACATGGGAATGAGGATTAACTTAGTAACAGAGTCCTCACTTGGTAACACACAACTAGGCTTAAAGGCCAACCTTCATTATCCCTTAACTATAGGCATAATACCCAAAATAATGCCATGTGTTACTACCTAGCAATTCAAAAAGCTAAGGGCGCCCCTCTCCATAATTTATTACATCTCCCACTCACAAATTATAGTGAGCATGTCCCACGCCTGTATCTCTTAATGTGTTATGTCTTGTTCATACAAGCATATAGGTTGTGCAACCATTTAGTACACTTGCAAAATAAATATTGGAGTACTATAGCAAATTTCTCCCATAGAAGACCAGCATAGTAATATTCCTAAAGTGTCTTGCGTGCCCCAAACTCATTCGATCGCATCGTTCAAGCATTCTCAATCCCTCTTGAGCTCTAAAAAAATCCAACCACACTTGATCACTTCTATAGTTCGACATCACTACCATATTGCGACGTGTTCACAAATTTTGTCACTACCACATTATAATGCCAAAGTTTGGCATCGGCAAACATAACTTAGGATGCTTAGTCAAATAGCCTTCCCTTTGCCCTCAACTCATTCAACTTTAGTCAAACAGCTTTCCTAGTATTGCCTCTTTAGAACATATTAATCATGGTCATAAACAACATGCTAGAGTAGCAAACATTAGAACATTTATCTTATAACATAGTCAAATGTCAAGAAGGGCACTCATAAATAAGAATGAGACTCACACAATGAAGAAATAGGAAACTATTCACTCACTTCTATATTTGGTCAAATAAACACATATAGTATGAAATACATCCTACAACGGATTTCTCTTTCTCATAAAGCGTATGTCCATATCAAACATCTACAAATCTTAGTCTAAATATCATATTTGCGACTAACCTGAATTTCTCTATTTGCTCTCCTCCAAAGAGCCAAAGAAGGTCTCACATTTGACTAACTAGAAGCTACATGGATTGTTGGGTGTACATACACGGTCCTATTAGGTATGATGAACCTAATCCTAACTCTCACTAAAGCAATATATCTTTTGTATCATACAACTTATCCCTTTTAGACAAGTATCTAGAGACACAATGCCTCATCTCTACTTACTACCTATTTATAGCGCCAAAGGTAATCGCTTGTTTGAGTGAGCTGTCTAAGCCTATTGACATATATTATGTGTGTACAAGTCATGCTATATGATAAAGACATTTAAAAACTCATATTGCATTAAAATTTCAAAGTTAATTGCTTTGTAAACTAGAAAAATAATAATTACAATCTATGCAGACTTAAACTCCTAACATTAGCCATAAAAGTGTCTTTTATTATGGGCTTTGTCAGGGGATCAACAATCATGTAACTCATAAAAAGATACTTCAGGACCACTTCCTTTTTGTGTCACCATGTCTCTCATATAGTGGTATGAGATAGCAATGTGTTCGGTTCTTTTATAATAATTTGGGTCCTTAGTAAATGCGAGAGCAGTCATGTTCTCACAAAAGTCGACATTAGATCAGAAGTATCTGCATCGATGTCTAGGTATTGAAGGAACCTCCTCAACCATAGCTTATTGAATTGCTACTAAGCATGATATGTACTTCGCCTCTATGGGTGGACAAGACTATGCATAGTTGTTTCTTGCTACTCCAAGTAATGACGTCATTATTTAGCAAGAAAGCATACCTAGTTGTTGATTTGTATTCATCTAGGTCAGTGCCCCAATCTATATCACTGTAACCTTCATATACAAAAATTTGACCCTTAATAGCACAATACATAGTTTGCAATCCCTTTAAGATATATCATAATCCTCTTGATTAATTTCCAATGAGTTGGTTTGGGGTTAGGTTGGAACCTACTGACCAAGCCAACTGCATAGCATATCATATATCTACCTATAACACTAGAATAAGGAACAAGGGTCATCTTTTCTATTTCTCTTGAGGTTTTGGGACAGTTTTTGGAATAAACTTTCACTTTTGCAATAAGAAAGTCAATTTACACTCATTCATTTGGACACGCTCAAAAACCTTTTCTATGTAAGTCTGTTGAGATAAATATAGAAGTCCCTTTGAACGATCTCTGTAGATCGTACTTCCCAATAAAATGTTTTCAACATACAATGACAACGAAACAAAAGTCTTCTTGGACCATTTTTTATAGATGCATTAGTCTTCTACGATCATCATACACTCATTCGAGAGAATGGTTTGATGAAATCTGAGACACTGCCCTCTAGATGATTACTTCAAGCCTTACATAGATCACTTAAGTGTGCACACTTGCACTCTTAACGTTTGACCAGAAAGTCTATGTGTTGATTCATATAGATCTCTTTATCTAATTTTCCATTGAGAAATATCATATTAACATCCATTTGATAGAGTTTTCAATACATATATACTATTATGGCTATAATTAGGTGAATTGAGTCAAATCTTATTATTAGAGAAAATATTTCCTCATAGTCTACACTTTCTTGTTGAACATATCATTTTGTCACAAGATAATCATTGTACCTCTCTATTGGCTCATCTACCTTGTGTTTGACCTTTAGAACCATTTGTTCCTAATGGTCTTCTACCCTGGTAGTAGGTCTACCATATCCCAGATCTGATTAGTTTTCAGACTTCATTTCATCATTTAGTATTTTTATTCACTCATATTTAATAAAAGATGAGAAAGACTCTTAAATTATTCTAGACTCATAATCATCTTGCAGAGCCACCATGAGACTTTTCACTTCAATTTTAAAAGTTCATGCATCACCCGAGCTTGTGATTGTTTGCACATGAACTTCTATGTGGCTGAGTTTGTTTAAGATGACGCGCAAGTGATGTGTTACCACTCAAATCCAAGTTACTCCTTCTATTCCTAAGTTTCCTCATTCAAATCTAGGATACTTAGAGTGCTTCCTCTTAATCCACAACTTCTTGGAGTTTCAAATTACTGTAAACCTCACATCTACTTGAAAATTCATCCTCGATGAAATCCACATCCCTTAATTCAACTTCAGACACACTTCCAACATGTTGTTCACCAATCAATACATATCTCTTGAGTGTCTAGGATACCTTATAAAGATATACTTCTTTCCTCTTGAGTCCAATTTCCTATATTTATGAGAAGAATCGGGAACAAAGCCCATTGAACCCCACATTTGCAAGTTACTCAAGTTAGGCTTCTAGTCGGTCTAGAGTTCATACAGAGTGGAAGGTACTGATTTGGGAGGACAATCAGTTAAGAAAGTAGGCTTTTGAACTCTTGTCTACTTGTTTCTCAACCAAACTCATGCGTTGTCTGAAGTAGTCCAATGCTTCAAATTTATTGAACACCAAATAGACATTTAAATAGTTCATGTCTTGCCCTCACACTCAATGGGCAATAAATATCTAAGTGGATTAATTACAATGGAAAATATGTCCTTGTTGTTTTGATTTTGCCGTTGCTTTCCCAACAAACAATGTTTACATGTAAAAAATATGACTTTAGCGAGATTGCCTATAAGGCTTTCTCTAATTAACCTTATCATCCTTTCATGTCCAATATGGACAATCCTAACATGTCATTTATATGCAGTAAAAAAAAAAAAAAAAAGTAGATTCATTCACTTTTAAATAATCCAAAACTATTATTATAAAATCATCCAAAAGAAAAGCATAACCATAAAAAACATTACCCAAATAGATAGAATCGCCATTGATCTCAAACAAAATACGGAAACCCATTCCAACTGAAGTAACAATAGAAAGTAAGTTTCTCCAGATTTTGGGAGCGTATAGCACATCGTGCAGCAATAGAGTGTGACCGTCTCGCAAGGTTAGCTTGTAGGTACAATCTCCCAGCATCTCTACGCCATCTTCATTTCCCACCTTGACATCAAGATTCCTAATTGAAGTCCAACGAGACTCCATAAATCTAACTCTATCTCACACTATGTGCTTGGTCTCTTATGAATCAAGTCCACATATGATATGATTAGGCAATCATTACAGGGCATGTTACATAACCAAAAAGAAAATAGTCAGATTGTACATTCTTCAGCTCAATGTAGTCACAAGTGAAGTGGCATTCCCTTCTATAGTTGAAGCAATCAGTTTAGACTTGTTCTTCCCACGCTTACCTCTTTTGTCGTGCTTAGAAGGTCTAACATCTTCTGCACACGTCTAGTAGCTACCTCAATCTTAGTATTCTTGCGTTTAGGCTTAAATGCTTTGCACAAGCCAGATTCAACTACATATGCTAAATGTTTGGGCTTAGCATCCTCTAGGAACACAACCTCATGCTCCAAGTGACGCAATACATCATCAAAGGCTTTGATGTTCTCATTGTGCGTCAAATTCTAGCTCATTGTTTGCCAAGAGCTGGGTAGCAACGTATCACCGCCTGGACAAGTTATCACTGCATGGACTTGTTGATCATTGGTCTCATGTTTTAAATTTTGTTCCGGTGATCATTCTAATTTAATTATTGGAACGAAATATTTCTATATCGGTGCATTCTAGTGTACCGTTTCGAGATTATCTATATATATTTAAACATATAAACTAATAATTAATAAAATAAATACATGTATATATAAGTTTTTATCATGTATGTATTTGTGTGTGTGTGTGTAAATATGGAAGAGTTGGAGATTTATAAAATGAATATATGTTGAAAACGTTAAAAAAAGAAGGTAGAGACAATGGCGTTAAAAGATACTATTAAAAAATTATAAACTTGAGTTGAGAAACAAAAATAAAAATAAGCTTAATGAGATTTAAAAAAACAGAGAGAGAGAGAGAGAGAGAGAGAGAGAGAGAGAGAGAGAGAGAGAGAGAGAGAGAGAGAGAGAGAGAGAGAGAGAGAGAGAGAGAGAAGGGGAACATATTTAAAGTTACAAAGAAAAAATCAAAATTATATAAATGACTTTTAGATTTTAAAATTGCATGAATGCCATTAAGATTTAAAATTTACAAAAATGACATCCAAACTTAAGAAAATTGTAAATTTTCCATTGAAATAGCTTAAAACATAATGTAGTCTAGATTGGGTCGGAATTGACTGAAATGGAATGGAGATGTATATTGTATCGAGTACTACACCAGAATGAAAAGTTATGGTCGCTTCAGCCGGAATGGAATTCAAAACTATGCGTTGGTCATATTGTTTCCGGCCACCTTGAGTTCACAGACAATAGATGGCATTGCTCTAAGATGTTACTTTATCGTATGTTCAGAGTGCATTTTGTGGGAGTCAAGTCTCATGGTCAACCCAAGAAACCTCATGACTAAAGTTCTACCAAACTCCACTTTTAGTGCTTACTAGATATTCTGAGCATTGTTATACTTGTTGAACGCACCTATAATGTCATTGTGCATCCTGTTTTCAAGATCTCTGGCTCATTCATGATATATTGAATATTGGGATGCCAAATGTCATAATTCTCTGCATCTAATCTCTTTCATTTGTTTGAGTCGACAGCAATCTCTTGAAGCCATTTTTCTACCATTTATCTGATATGGGAAGAATGACTGATTTATAAAAATCAATCCTCATTTGGTAACATGTGCTGGCATTTAAGGCTAGTCTTCATTACCCTTTAACTCCAAACATAATGCGTAGAGCGCATGGCAATTTAGAAAGCCAAGGGGCTTGCCTATCTCCATAATTTATTACATCATTGAAATGCAACCTAATAAATTTAAGTCCCTATGTGAGCTGATTATGTCCCTAGCTATGTTGGTCCTCTTCTCATCCACGATTTTGAAGTAATTTTCTTATTTTGAGCTTCCTCAAAGTAGCTCGGTATCTAAGGCATTCCAAAGGTTAATTTCACATTTATAAATTGTGGTATGTTTATTTGAAAACATAAGTCCGTAAACCTTTTGAGGCTTATGAAATTAAAAAAGAAAAAAATACCATAACACTTTGATTGCGTGACAATTTAATTAAGTTAACAACAAAAGCCGACCTTCCATGTTTTTGGGAGATACACTGGAGGAAGGGGGAAGATAAACCTCATTTGTATAGCTTCCCATCTACCAGGACAAAGTGGTCTACTTTGTTCATTATTCTCCTTACCTCCCCTTTCTGGATTGGCAGCTCTCTAGTGATTTGAAATTGATTTATCTTGTGAACCCATTCGGGTACAATATTCCTTATTTTCAAGATTATGATCCCCACGTTCGGGACCTCTATTACCCTATGACTATTTCCCACAGTAGTTCTATGTCATCCGCTTTCCAGTTGTCCTTTCGGAAAATTTGTTAAGGTCCAGAAGAGGTCGTGCTCTTCCCATACCCATTACAGATAGAGCCAGAATCTTTCACTCCTCGACACATACATCCCTTTAACCTAGTTCACCACTATCTTGGAGTTCGCCTTTACTTTTACGTCTGCTGCGTCTAGAGCCCTCGCAATAGCGAGGCCTTCCAGCAAGGTCTTAAATTCTACTTCATTGTTGATAGTCTTACACTCGAGTCTTATCAAGTGGTAGGTCTCCTCACCTTCGCCAAAAACTATATATACCCCCACCTTTTTGACATCACGAGCCGTAACATAGACATGCTACTGGTTGTCCTCTGGTGGGGCGGGTGCACCTTAAGGAGATCAGTCATCTTAGAGACGAAGTTTGCTAGAACTTGCCCTTTGATGGTCGTTCAGGGAACAATAACCATAATTGATGTCGAATTCGCTTAGTTTGATCGACCAATTCACCAGGCACCCAAAAATGCCTAAGAGTTGAAGGACCTTCTTTAATGACGCTTCCATTAGAACCTTTATCGGATGCACTTAAAAGTAACTAAGTAAGTCCTTAGCCGATGGGCAGCCACTACTAGTGTGAACGCTAACAGTTCCATCAGTAGGTATCTTGGATTCACTCCTCTTAGGGCCTTTCTCATGTAGTAAATGGGCTTCATCACCTTGTTCTCCTCCCGAACCAACGCCATTAAGATGGCGACGTTCGTGATGGATAGGTAAAGGTACAAAGTTTCTCCCAGTACCATTTAGCTTAGAAGGGGTGGGTTAGTGAGATATTCATTGAGCTAGGTAAATGCCACTTCGCCCTCTTCATTCCACTCATGAACTTTCCACAGAACTTGGAGGAATGTTGAGCATTTGTCGGTCAGTTGGAAAACAAATCGATTGAGCCCTGCGATTCTCCCCATGAGTCTTTGTACTTCATTGATGGTCTAAGAGGATTTCATGTTGATCACGGCTTAAATCTTCTTCAAATTAGGTTCGATGCCTCTTTCCGAGACCATGAATTTGAGGAATCTTCTCGATCCTACCCTAAAAGCTTATTTCGCAAGGTTAAGCTTCATCCCGGTACTTCTAGACTCTCACAATCATCAATATGCCCCTTAGGCTCCTTGCTTTTGACAAGCAGGTCGTCTGCGTATACTTTTACGTTGTGGCCGATTTGCTCTTTGAACATCAAATTAATCGACCTCTAGTAGGTGGTCCTGGAGTTCTTAAGGCTGAAGGGCATCACTCGATAGCAGTATAGGCCTCGGTCTGTGATAAAGGCGGTCTTTTCTTCAACTTCAGGACTCATTTGAATCTGATTGTATCCAGAGTAGGCGTCCATAAAGCTCAACATTTTGTGCCCGGTTGTCGAGTTGACAATCAGGTCAATGTAAGGCAAAGGAAAGCTATCCTTCGGACATGTCTTGTTTAGGTTGTTGAAGTCAACGTACATCCTCAACTTGCCATTCGACTTTCATACTAGGAC
This sequence comes from Pterocarya stenoptera, assembly GCA_003123785.1. Taxonomy (NCBI): domain Eukaryota; kingdom Viridiplantae; phylum Streptophyta; class Magnoliopsida; order Fagales; family Juglandaceae; genus Pterocarya; species Pterocarya stenoptera. Next base: position 17,409 of record QEOT01009138.1, read on the forward strand.
CATGTTGGAAAACCATTCCAAATCGTGGACTTCCTGGATGAACGCTACAACGAGTAGCTGGTCCACCTCCTCTCCTGTCGCAATGTGTTTCTCCATGCTGAAACTTCACCTCTTTTTCCAGACTTTCTTAGGATCCAGATTCACTCTCAGACAGTTTTTGACCACATTCTTGTTTATCCCAGGCATGTCTATGTGGCTCCAAGTGAATACATCTTGATGTTCAATGAAGAACCATATTAAGTGGGACCTTATCTCATGACTAATCCTCGTCCTAATTCTCACTCTCCTTTTCGAATGCATGACCTCCAGGGATACTAGCTCGAGGGGCTTGTCAGCCTCTCCCTGTTTCAGATTTTCTCGTCTCGTGTTTCTACCTCCTTTCAATGGGTTCAAGAGGTGGAGGCAAGACTAGTTGGGCGGCTTAAGCTAATTCTGCCTCGCACTTCTCTAATTCGGCATTATTGAGCTCCTCTACTTCTAGAGTTGGCCTTGCCGTTTGCTCCTCTACTTCTGCGGGTACATCTTTCCGGTTGGCAGGGAGGGCTTCTTAAATGTGGGTCATTTGGTAGTAGGTCGTAGTTGTTGTATGAAATGCACGCCGATACTGTTAGATCAAAGAAACTCATGATCTCAGAAACAACGCCAACTGTAAAAATTTATTTTGCAACCACCAATCCCAAACTGCGCCAAGTGCCTATAAAAGAGAAGAATGTGGTGGTCGGGTGTGTCGAGGTCTTGTCTACTCAAACTGTCATACTGCCACATAGAGAGTGAGTTCAGAGAGATTAACCTCATTTCGTTACCAACTTTATGTGATTTATATGCTCATAGTCGGGGTCTTGTATACTCAAGCTGCCATACTGCTGCATTTAATGTGGCAGTTTCTTGTCGGCAACAACATCTTCAATGAGGATTTCATGGTTGCGCTCCATGTCAGTGCATTTAATGTGACATGACTTTTTGCGCATAACTTGGGTCAGGACGTTCTCCTCACGATATCAAGCCATACTAAATTCTCCGGATTCAAGGCCAAGAGACCCTATGAGCACATGCCCGATCCTATTTTGGGAAAGGGGGGAGAAATATCCCACGATTTTGAAGTAATTTTTTTTATCTTGAGCTTCCTTTAAGTAAGTCGATATCTAAAGCATTCCAAAGGTTTCACATTTAAAAATTAGGGTATGTTTATTTGAAAACATAAGTGCATGAACCTTTTGAGGCTTATGAAATTGAAAAAAGAAATACCATAACACTTTGATTGCCCGACAAATTAATTAGGTTAATAATAAAAGCCGACCTTCCATGTACATGAAGGGTCCAATTGCCACTTGGTTGCATGTTGTGGCCAACATAACACATTTTCTTTATTTCAATCAACCACGAGTATTTTTTTATTTTTTATTTTATTACTTCGCAACTTTTTTGATCAGATTCAAATGGATCACTATTTTTGGCTCCGGTATACGTCATCATGTACGTCTATTTATATATATATATATATATTTAAATCATGCATTATTAGATGCATAATTTAATGGGGGAAGGTCAATTATGCTTGTTGATTGTATCACTAATTTAACATTTCCCACTAGCACTTCATGTGTTATTTGAACTTACTCGTGCAGGCAAAGAGACGGAGGAAGGCTCATCACAATATGATCATGATCTTGTATTATTTCATAATCGGTTGACGTGATATTGTCCTCAATACGGATGACAATTCGTCTCTCTCTTTCTTTCTTTCTTTTCTTTCTTTACTCTTCCTTCTTCTTCTTCTTCTTTTTATTTTTTTATTTTTTATTTTTTTTTTACTTGTAGCGCTTTGCCTAAAAAATTTATTTGATATTTTTAAGGGGTCTCGCCACGGGTACCGTTAAAAGGTATTGATAGTAGACCGATAAGAGTAAGTTTTTTTTTTTTTTCTACATATTTTTTAAACATCTTTAACCATTAATTCATTAATAAACATTTCTTTAACCATAAAAAAAACTTTCATCAGTCGATTTGGGAGTCTAATTCATCGGTCCCCAGCATTTTCTATTTTTTAAAGTCAAATAATCTAGTAATTTTTTTTTTTATCAAAACATTTTATTTGATTAAAATTATTTATATAAGTCTTGATTTTAATTGACATGAAATTTTTATGACAAAATGAAAATACGATATATCTGTACTTCTAGAGTCTTTAATAATTACTCTATTTTTCAGAATTACACGCTTACCTTAGTTAATTTTTTTTTATTATTATTCTAATCAATTGAGCTCATAAATTTGCTTTTTCATCTTAAAATGAGTCAAAATTGATAAGGAATTGGTCAATGTTATGCAGACTGCATGTACTTGTTATGGTACAGACCGATCACGAGTCAAAATACGATTAAAGCCTATATGTGTCTCGGATGACCATGTCCTATGTATTAAATTATTAATATAAATTGACAATATTTTTCTGAAATAAATATATAGAAGTAAATGTTTGGTTTCATTAAAATTCACCAAATCTCATGAGTTATAGAAACAACTCATAAATGGGTGTCACTCAGGTTGTTCATTTTCAGGAACCAAGAAACAGAACACTATCATTTTGGTAGTTCCGTCGTTAAAAACTGTCGCGTTTGGTTCAGATGAGATATTTTATTAAAAATTAAATAAAATATTATTATAATTTAATTTTAATTTAAAATTTAAAAAAAATTAAATTATTTATTTTATATAAAAAATTTAAAAAATTATAATAATAAAATAATTTTATATATCGGTCTAAAAGGGGATTCACTCAACAATGAAACCAGAAGCTTCTCAATAAGAACAAAACTTTACTTCATGTTCACAATTATTGAGAGACGGACACTGTCACCAACAGTCCAACACAAGCGGGAATACCGAATCATATGCCCGTGCAAAAGTCACAGAATCGCGGCTTTGCCTGGGTCCACGAGCAAAACAAAACAGAAAAAAAAAAGGTGGTAGATAATCAGAGTAGCTGATCTCCCCTTTCATCAAACAAAGCATCACGTGATGTTACCCTCAGCTACCCAGGAGGAGGACACCGACGGGACATGAAATTATATTAATTAATTAATTAATAAAAAATTCTATACATTATATTATTATTATATTTTCATTTTAATGTGATAAAGTGACGATATCTATTAATCTTTTATATTTATTTATTTTTTAAAAAAAGAATAGTCTAATAAAAATAAATATGTTATATTTTATATAGTAGAATAAAAATAATAAGAATGTGACATTATTCATAATAAATACATGTGTCCACGTGGGAAAGGAGATTCCCCTCGCAAGTCGAATGAATCCTACGCGTTGGCTTTACGCTGCGGCTGCTGCCTCTTCCTCTCATGTTCGAGTCGCCTGCTTTTTGCTTATTCTACAATTCACCAACCCACCATTCATCATCACCTGCTTCATTGCGGTTCACCTACATCCGGTTCTTTATGATTTCTTTTTCCTCCCCTCATTTTTGAAATATCTTGAGAGTTTTTTTAAACTATTTTATGGTTCTTTATTAATTAATGAAATTGTAGATGTGGCATTTTTGCATGATGTGTCCAGCTTTTAATTTATTACCACGTGCGTTATTAAAAATTTTAGAATGAGTAGACAGAATTAATTGTAAGTTTCAAAAAATTTAAGAAGTAATACTAATACCCAAAAATTGAATTCTTGTTTCTTGTTTATACCGACATCATGATATCAGTGTAGGAAACAAAAAGTAACTATAGTTCTATCACCAGCTTGAGCTCAAATCTAAGAGAAATTCTAGAGGATGATGCATTCTCCCCTTAAATTTGTATGTTTTCCAAAAATGTTTAAAAATAAAATGTCATTTTGGCATTTTATCAGCAATTTGCTTATATGGTGTTTTTTGAATCCATATATAAAGATTTACAAAAACTATTCTTTCAGAAAAGATATGATTAATAGGGATGTTTAGGATTGAGATGAGATGAGAATTTTGTAAATAGCAGTAAGATGATTTATGAACAGTAGTAAGATAATTTAAGTTAAGTATTTATTAGATTTTGATAAATGAGAGAAAAAGTTGAATAAAAAATATTATAAAGTTAAAATATTATTAGAATATAATATTTTAATAATATTTTATGTTTTAAAATTTTAAAAAGTTGAATTAGTTTTTATTTTTTATTTAGAAATTTGAGAAAGTTTAAATGATTAGTTTGAAAAAGAAGTAAACTAGAGATCAGCCACACACAACACACACTCTTATGTGGCAGGTATTTTCTTTTTCTTTTTAAACAAAATGTGTGTTTTGTTACATGTGAAAAGTTTAGTATGGGATGTGTGTGTTAGGCAACCGGCAGATGCAAGGAATTTTTCTTTGAAAAAACTATAATAATTAGTTCAAAAGTATTTGTGTTTAAATGTTGTTTGGAAAGAAAATAAGATGAGATGAGATAAGATAAGATAGAATGAGATAAAAAAATGTTTCCAAGCATCCTTAAAAGAGATTGGTCAATAAAATATGATTTTGAGATGAGTTGAGATGGTTTGTAAATAGTAGAATAAAATCTTTTTAGAAAATTATTTTTTAATATTATTATTATTTTGGGATTTGAAAAAGTTGAATTAATTGTTTATTATATTTTATGTTGAAATTTAGAAAAGTTATTTTGAGATTTGAAAAAGTTGAATTATTTATTATATTTTATGTGGAAATTTAAAAAAGTTGTAATGATGAAGATGGGATGAGTTGGGGTGGTTTGTGAATTCAAACGAGGCCTTAATATACCTCGTAATACTATATTTTTATTGCCACGAGATATAATGGCAACTATGGATCTGAATGAAAGCTTGCAGTTGGTGTACTTGAAGATTTGAATCATTTAAAAATTTGTTCTATAGTGAGTCGTTTACAATTCAGATTAGTTCTGATTCCATATGACTAGAGGAATATAGGTAGAACAATTAGGCATAAGTAATCTACTAAAAAATTAGTAACTTCAACTCCATTCACAACCACGTATGAATCTTCTTTGGGATTACACCCACTATCTCAAATTTTAACTCGAACTAATCTATTAACAAATAGTTCATGCATGGGAGGAACTCAAGGAAGTTAATTTTAAAGTTATTTGCTTATGATCAAACTGGCTATATGTTATAAGTTCATAAATTCCATTATAAGATTGAGAGTTTTAGGCCAGAAGTCAAAACATGTTATGGGAGCACTTTAATTTCCATGGTACTCGTCCACTTTGCCTCTCTAAGCTTCTCAGTTGAAGATGGGCACTTTGCCTCTCTAAGATGCTCGGCAAGATCGTAAAGTTTGATAGATATCGGTCTTGCTCGGTGAACCTGAGCATGTGCATACTTTCTTCCTACTCAGTGGTCTCAAGCATGGTCTTGTGGAGGACTTTTTCGATAATCCCAAGCAAGAGCATTGGCCTTGCTTGACAATTCTGAGCAATGACTTAGGCCTTGTTTGTTTTCAAGACTAAAATTCAAAATTTTGAAAATTTTAAACACCTCTCATCTCATCATTACAACTTTCTCAAATCTCCATATAAAATAAATAAACAATTCAATTTTTTCAAATCTCAAAATAAATATAATATTATAAAATATATTCTAATAATATTTTTTTCAACTTTAATCTTATCTCATCTCATCTCTAAAAACAAACGAGACCTTATTTTCTTCATCTGCTCGATTATCTTGAGTAGCTTCTTGTGAAGATAGGCCATGTTCCATAATCTTGAGCAACAACATAATTTCCTCCTACTTGGTAATTTCGAGCAAGATCTTGTGGAGATAGTCATTGCTAGGAAATCCCAAGCAAGAGCATTGGCCTTGCCCAATGGTCTAGAGCAAGGTCTTAGTTTCTTCCTCTACTCGATGATCCTAAGTAGTTTCTTGTGAGATCGATCTTGCTCGATAATCTTGAGCAAGAACATAATTTATTCCCACTCGGTTATCCCAAGTAGCTTCTTATGGAGATAGGCCTTGCTCGAGAATCTTGAGCAATAGCATTGATCTAGTAATTCCGATCGTTTTTTTTTTTTTTTTAGAAGAGGACGGCACCCCAATTTTATTAATTGCTCTCACTTGTGGAGGAGGAAAGCTGTGGTTACAAATACGACACTTGGGTGGTAAATATAAACTATAAAATCCAAAACCCAAACATCAAAACCATTAGAAACATATAGTTTAATTACACGGTCAAAAGAAATACTCGTAACTTAAATCAGAACACACCATATAGTTCAATTTCGATCGGTTGTAGTGCGAGCAAGATCTTATTTTTCTTCCTGTACTCAATTATCCCGAGTAGCTTCTTGTGAAGATTGGCCTTGCTTGGTAATCACAAGCATGAGCATACTTTTTCCCCTCTCGATGATCCCTAGCAGGGTCTTGTGGAGATAAGCCTTGCTCACGTAGAAATTTGTTTGATGATCTATTGGTTCTTCCCTGCACTCAATGGAAGGAAGAAGGAAAACTACTTCCTCTTTAAGATTAGACGTGATTGAGAGGGGATGTCTATTTGGCTTAGATGTGATGGAAGCAAGAGTAATTAGCATAAGTGGTGAAATGCCCATAAAATCATAGATCTATCCAAAAGGATGGTGGACGCCAAGGCCAAATATGGAAAAAAAAAATCCGCCAACTTGATATGAAGCAAAAAGTAATTGTAATACTGCACTAACGCACTGAACCAAGCGATACTACGCAACTCATTGGCCGGATGTGAGATCAATGCATATACAGCGCTTTGGGGACAATTAGGAACAACAGATGGCAAAGTCAAGGTCATTCCATGGATGTGATGTAATAGATGACCAAAATATATTCATGGAGATTTGCAGGCCGATCCGTTGGTTCTTGCCTGCGCTCAATTGGAAGGAAGAAAGGCTTTCCTAATTAGATTTTTTTGGACCGTCGGTTCTTAACCATCTAAGAATAACTCCTAATTACCGAAAGGGTAATCGAATAAGCTAAAGCAAACACACTGATAATATTTTGGTCCGTTTCATTTTAATTTAATTCATCTCATCTCATCTAATCATTATAATTTTTTTAAATTTTTACACAAAATAAAATAAATAATTTAATTTTTTCAAATTTTAAAATAAAAATAATATTAAAAATATATATTTTAATAATATTTTATTCAATTTTTTAACTTTAATTTTAATTAATTTCAACTCATTTCTTCTGTGAAAACAAACCAGACTAAGTGCCAAGAAAAAAGTACAGGCTCTCTTTATTTATAGAGAATAGATTATCTCCTTTAGGATGTAGAACTCAATTTTGATAAAAATTGTAGAAAATCTTTGAAGAAAAAATAGTGGTTGGTTGACCAACAAACAAACGGGAAAAGTGCTTAACGAATCAACAAAATAAGATTCACGAGGCAACCATTTATGCAAAAAAGTCAAAGACAGTTTTAAAAGAAGTCTAAACTAAACTGCCATCAACTATCAAGGCATTTTCATACGGGTTAATGTTATATTTTCCCTGAATTTCTTAGTTTTAGTAATACTAAATTATGTGATTATCATATCTTAACTATATAAATAAAAACTAATTAAAACGCACAGATTAATAAAGGAAAATGCTAGGAGTCCGTTTTGGACTCTCGGTTGATTTTTTAGATTGTTTTTATTTTTAATTTTTTTTAGTTAATAATTAAGAAAATATTATTTAATAATATTATTAATTTTTTTAAAAGATATTTAAAAATACTAAAAAATGATGTGAAAATTTTTTTTATAGATTTATTATTTTTTTTCACATCTTTTTTTAACACTTTTAAATATTTTTTTAAAAAAAAATTTACAATATTATTAAATAATATTTAATCACTAAGTGAAAAAAATAAAAAATAAAAACAAAACAAAAAATTGGGCAAAATAAATGGGATTCCAAAACGGACTCTTAGCATTCTTCGTTAATAAAGCAACTGACAAAATTCAAAAGATCAGAAAACAATATATTTTCTTTTTCTATTCCATGTGATGAGCATTACTACGTATAATTTTTGTTTTGTGAAAATTGCTTTAGTTAATTTTTTTTTAATTTTTTAAAATTATAATAATATTTTTATCAAAATAGTATTTTTTTATTTAATAAAAAATTTGCATATAAAACCTTTATTTAAAGACTACAAATAAAATTTCTACCAGGTGATTGCCCCTCCCACTAACCTTAAAAGAGTACCCAAAAGCCAAAACCATAGTCCTGGCCGACCGGTAGGACCGGCTTCGAATAGAAAAAGAACCGAGAAAAAGCCGAAATAAAGAGGACCCGACGTGGTCTGACGTGTCATCCGAGGGCTTCCTGAGCTGTTCTCTTCTCAACACGCCACGACAAACTCACCAACCTCGTTATCCCCTACTATCCGTCTCAGATTACCTCCACTGCGACCGGCCACTTTTGGGCACGTTGATTTGGGATAGATCTCTTTCTTTTATCTTTATACCTATTTTTAGATTTTACCAAAATATTTTTAAAATTTAATATATTATTTTTAAATTTAATTATTTTTATTGCTAATGTATAGCATATCAAAGTTGAAAACAATTTTTTTCTAAACAACAAAGAGGGTTGGTTCTTGAATTTTAACATCGACCTGGTTTCCATGATTAATCCTAAAATAAGGAATTATTGAATACGGTGCTTCATATTTAAAGAAATCTATATCAGATCACGTTAAGAAAAAGTGAATGAATTTCAATTTGATATGGTGCATGTATTTAAAAACTTATTTGAAGACAATACTTTTGATTTGAGACATGTTTGCTATGAATTTTAATTTGAGACGGTGCATGATGTCATTCATTAGAGAAATTTACATCTATGACTGGATATATACAGAGATATCTCCATTCAAAAATTTTATGTGCAGTCATTTTTACGTACTCGTTGCGTACTTCATTAATGTGATTGGCTATAACACTTTTTTTTAATATAAAATAATTATTTTGGCCAACTACATCAGTGAAGTGCATAAAGAGTACGAAAAAAATGATTGTGTGTAGTTGAACCCATTCCCGTATCAATCATTACCTCATAAACCAATTAGTACATTTGAAACTCCACCAGTACACTATTTTCCTTTTGTGACTAGTTTGATCTTCACTACTGCTGATACTCTCTACAGACAAACATTCAAGAGATAGCATTCTGCCTAAACAGAAACTCAACCTCACACTTCATTAGAAAGATATGACTCAACCTCTACAGACAAATGTTCAAGAGACGAACTCTTTTTTTTTTCCCCTTTTTACTAAGCAATAAGGAAAATAAAAAGGACGGATAGCAGTTTGGACCAACTCCGATAGATTTTAAAATCTGTGACAATGCGTGAAGGCAACGCGCTGGTCTCTTTTCAGCCACAAAAGTCAGATCTAAAAGATTTGATTGTGGCGATTTCGGTGATCCAGTACGTGAGGACCATAAACGATGATTTTTGCAAAACTGCTACTATCTTTCGAATGATTTGCGATATGAGAGTTTTCTTGTGCAGCATGTGTCTCTCGAGAGTTGCTAAAAAAATTGTAGATCTATATTTTTTGACCTTGGAGGAAACAAAATAAACTAAGAAAAGAGAACTCCCTAAAGTAGGTAGATGGAGAAAGGAGAGAAAGAAATGGAGAAGGAGGAGAAGGCCTCCTCCTCCCTTCTCTTTTGACGAAAACCAGATATGGATGCTTTTTAAGAAAGAGAGAGTTTGCCTTTTTTGAAGTTATATGCACATATTACACACTCTAGATTTCCTAATATAACATTAACTAAATATAAAAAAAAAAAAAAAATTATATCTAACATTACTCTTTATTAACACTTATGAGATGTTAGGAAGATGATGGTTAAATAATAATACATAACAAATTTTTGTTTTAAGAAAAAGAATTGAATTTTAATATTATGGCAAGAGATTTGAATAAAAAGAAGCAATATTTGAATCAAGCATAAGATAATGATCATTATCATTACTTAAGATTTAAGGACTACAAATACAATGATAAAAAAAATAACATAAACTCACGTTATTTAATGAGTATTGTTATTTTAAAGTTTATACACTACACACTGTTTATGTGACATAATTTGATTTAGAAAAATTTTAAAATTTGAATTTTACAAATTAAATCTTATCATAATTTAAATAATATGGATGATATACTCTATACACTGACTTGAGAATATTATTCTCTAAAATATTCAATCTGATTGTAAACTAACACTTATCATAAAACTAATAGAATATATATATATATAAATATATATATCATATTATACGGTAGAGAAATGCTATTCGGTATTATAAATTGTTTTTGGAAAATGCTAACTTCCTCCATGGTTTTGCTCTCTCTTTTGACTGCTCGTGTATTTTATTTTTTATTTTTAATTATTTTTAATTAATGGTTAAGGAAGTAATTATTAATGAACTTATGAATTTTTTTAAACATTTAAAAATTTTCAAACATTTATTGAAAGAAAAAAAGAATATAATTTGCACTAGGGGCACACCAGTGATACATACTGGGCGGCCTTATAGCAGTTGCAATTTTTTTAAGCTATTCTACTAATCATCCCTACATTATACACCACACTTGATTTTTTTTTTATTCTTGCTAAATTAAATAAATTGTTCTACTCATCATCCATATACATAGAGTTGAGTAAAAATTCGAAAATCCGATTCCAAATTCGGTTTGCTCTGACTCTGATAAAATGGAGTCATAGTTATTTATTTATTTATTTAAATCTTCAGTCTGAGTTGGAGGTATCGTTGGACCAACTTCGACTCCGACTTTATGTTCTAACTTTGAATCTGATTTTACCTTTTGACTCCGATATTGTATATATGTTATAAAAATATGTATTTATCTATATATACAAGTATAGTTATATATTTATTTAATTATAACTTATATAGTTAAATTCAATAATATACTAGTATGAGCTAATTATTATAAAATAATATACTTATACTTCAATATAAATAGACTAATGATAATTTAGTATATATAAATATCATAATATTATTACCATACATAATCAAGTATAGAAATAGGTTAGACACCAGTATTTAAATACGTCTAGTATAATAAGCTAATAACATATATACTAATATACTAAAGTATAATAACATGTAATTAGATACAAAAAGTCTAGTATATAATTAAGTTAGAAATAAGTTAGACATTAGTATAATAACATGTAATACTATAGTATGATAACATGTAATTAGATACTATAGTATGAGTCTAGTATAAAAATAAATTAGATATAAGTATAGAAGTAAAATAACAGTAAATGATTTCGTTTTAGTTTTATTTTTTTTTTTAAAAATTGAAAATTGAAAGCCTACAAAATATTCTTTTTAAAAATGAGTTAAATATGAAAAAAAAAAAAAATCTAAAACTGAAGTCCAAATTCGACTCCAACTATCGGATCAGAGCCTACACAAGTAATAGTCGGAGTTTGGATTTGAACTGCGACAAAGTCGGAATAGGAGAATCTGACTTCAATTAAGTTAGTGTTTATTCTTACATACACCACACATTTGGTAAAATAAAAAAATAAAAAATTATTTATAGTGTATAATGTATAAATCATGAGTAAAATTTATTATTATTATTATTTATCTCAGTCACATGTGTTGATACGATAAATAACTCTTAAGTAATAAATCTATAAAATCACTTAAAATATAATATATCAATAAATATGAAGTTAAATAATAATAATTTATGATGAAAATAACAATGATGAGAATAAGAAAGAGAGTACGTAAGATGAACACAGACGATAGGACCTCGAACGAAGTACCAACAAACCAACAAACCTGAGCTGTCTGCGTATACAGAGAGAGAGAGAGGGAGAGAGGGGAAAGTGTAGTTGCATTCTCAGACATCAGAAGCTCCGCCTCCCCTCCGTTTTTCGCATTTATATATGATTTTTTATTAAAAACAATTAAACAAAAAATACGCATTTTAGAGCCTGTCTTCGTCGGCCGACGCCTACTCTCACGAAACTCAAAGAGCCACCATAAAAGGAACCCTCTCTCTTGAGCTTCTCTCTCCCTTCATTAGGGTTTTGGTTTTTCTCATTTCCTTCTACTGCTTCTTCTAGGAGAGATACTGCGAGCGCCTCTGTTCAGTGCGTATTTCTTCTTTTTCTTTAGTTCAAATGGCCGCCTCTTCTCTCCTCAGATCTACGGCTCCGGCTCCTCTCATTGAGGCCTCTCCCTCCCCGTCCGATCGCTTCTCCAAGGTCTGATCGCCCTCCACCAGAATCATTTTCATGTGCTCTCGATTTTTTTTATTTTTATTTTCGTCGATTCTCGGTCTCGCCTGTTTTGTTCTGGTTCGAAATGTAACGTTTGGTTGCCGAGAAAATCTTGCGTGGTGAAGGATGTATAGATTTTGGATATTATGGCTTCGGGAAATATTATTCCTTAAGATTGAATTCATGACTAAAAAAAAGAAAGAAAGTGAAAGCACAAAAATAACGGATCAGAGCTGGGTTTCTTTGCTCCATTTATGTATTTACACAAAAATTTTATACATTAAATTTATCGTTATTGCTGTTGCTATTTTTCTTGTTGTTGTTATCTTCTTAGGAGCTCCGAGCTTTGATTTATGCACCATATGAATTTTTGTTATTATTTTCAGGCATCATGCGTCGGTTTCAATCGTAACCTCAACTCCGGGAAGCTTCAATCCCGCCTTTTCGGTACATCTGTTCCCAGCGGCTCATCTTACTCACAGTTGAGTATTCCCCTACACACACATATATTTTTATATTCTAATTTTATGTTTTTTTGACAACTATATATAAATACACACGCATATATATTGCGACTTTCATGTTCTCGTCTTTTGATTGACATTGGAAGTATCGAATTTGTTGTCAGGAAATTTAGTGTAAGAAGCATCCAGCCGGTTAAGGCCACAGCTACTGAAATACCTCCTACAGTTCCTAGTATGAATGCGTATTTCACATTTTTTATTTCTTACTTAGGTTTCTGCTTTTATTGGTGCTCACTTTTCCGTTGCGTTATTTTTAGAATCACGGAGCAGTGGTAAGACGAAGATTGGAATCAATGGTATGTTTTCTTACGAGTACAGTTGCGCTCTGTTTTTCTTGTTCTTAGAAAAACAATTCTTTTTTTGAATTGTTTTTCTTTTGGTATTGACTATATTCATGTGATTTTTTGTAGCTGTAGGACTTTGTAGTAATTGAGATTCAGATTGATCATTAACTAAATTATATTTTTAGAGCTGTAGATAATATTTTTGTTGTGAATTATATGTATTGTTCTTGCTTTTAAGGTTTGTTCTAATCTTGGAAGTTATTAGTGGGTGAAAATGAATGCTTGGGATGCAAAACGGGAAGCTACTTAATAGTATAAGCCATCAAATAGAGGCTTAAAATGTATTCTTGAAATATTTTTTTCAAGGTTTTCACTAACAGTTTCTTTTATCTGGGTGTCATTGTTAAACTATGGGTCTGCTACTAAATAGTTTAGAGAGTTCAGTTTATAATAACGTCATAAAAGCATTTGCAGATTTTTTTGGAATGCAAGTCAGACTTGCATCTTGTGGATATTCAATGTGATGTTTACATAACTAGGGTCCAATCCTCAACTAACGTTAAATTTGCCCTGAATGCATATTTATAGCTCATATGCATTACCTTACTGACTTTTCCCCTACCAGGACTCTTAGAAACTGTGGATAGTTGACTGAATTTAGAATATTGGACTACGGATTTCTTTTAACTGTATAAAAAATACTTCTTTTGTCAACCTGTATTACGGTGGCACTTTGGTTTGATGATACGAACCTAATGGGTATTTACTTGTATTTAGGCTACTTGTGCAGATTGTTCTCATTTGAAAAAGCATGTTATCTTAGGTCATACATTTCGACCTGTAATTTTTAAGAGTGATTAAGCAAATTCCTAATAGCTGGCACCTTCAAAGGCCTAGGAAAAAAGGTCCAGAAAGAAAAGATGAGCCAGTTTGGATCCCAAACTCATCTTAACTCATCTTATCTAATCATTACAACTTTTTCACATTCCAACACTAAATATAATAAACAATTCAACTTTTTCAGATCTTAAAATAATAATAATATTAAAAAATAATATTCTAACAATATTTTATTCAACTTTCAACTTTTATTTCAACTCAACTCAACTCAGTTCAACATCCAAATGCAGCTGAATTGCCTAAAAGGGTGACTTTTAATACTCCATGTGGTTGAATGGTTTACAATTAGTTCAATATGTTTATCTTTATGCAGTGAAATAGCATGGACCCCCTACACGGAAAACAGTTTCTGATACATTTGAGTGGGGTGAAGGATGGCTTCCCATGTTTTTCTAACATGATGGACAGCTTGCATGTCGAGAGTGAGCTTTTGCATTGCCATTATCTAGACTATATACAATTTGGTTTCTTATTTAATAAAAAAGTGTATGGGAGTTTCTCAATCGATGTAGTTTTGGCCTTAAGTTTCTATGTTCTCTGTTCAAATATGCATCGATCAGTGGTTGCTTGCGTAATTCCTTATCTTCCTTTGCTAAAAATAACTATCATTTTTAGGACGGACCTTTTAACTTTTCCATTCATAAGCTAGGTGACTTCTTTGCTTACCTACCAGAAAATAAAGTTCATGTTGCATATAGAAGATATTTCATTCTTACTGAGAATGACAGTCTATTCATTATGCTCATCTTACAGGTTTTGGCCGCATTGGAAGGTTGGTATTGCGAATTGCAATCTCCAGGGATGACATTGATGTGGTAGCAGTCAATGATCCTTTTGTTGATGCTAAGTATATGGTATGTACAGTTAATCTTTTTCTTGTAAATCACAACTGTAAAGGTCTCTTGGAGGATGAATATTGGGCCATTACTGTAGGACTCCAATAATGTAAATAGAAACTCTCTCTGTTTGTTGCTGATTACATGATTATTTACTTGTGTAAACAGTGATCTGCCAGTCACACACTTTGTATTTGGATATAGTGAATAGGGTTCATTTGATATTTTGATTGCACAATCTTCTATTGTATTAATAGTCCAGTTCATGGTTTTAACATCACTTAGGTTCCAGTCCCTCAAATGTCTGTGTAACAATGCCTTTACTATATGGCATCTTCTATTTTTCTTGGGGCTTCCATGTTCTATTATATGCATGTATGAGACAGACACCTATGTTTTTTTTTTTTATAAGTAAGACAGATGCCTATGTTGGAGCCCCAACTATGGAGTTTGGCCAACAATTTTGAGATGTTGGTGATTTATTTAAGATCTTTTGAGCTCTGTTATCATGCTCCATTAACTGCTTAAAGGCTCACACATTGTGTACAGACCTGCAGTATCGACTTTGATAGGACATTCTCTTCTGTTGCTAGTATCTCTTCTGTCTGCATGTTGATCTTGCTTGTGGCTAATCTTGACTTGCCCTTATATCAGTCGGATATCAAGAGTGGCTTTCTTCACATTGATTTGTTTGAGGAAGTCACTTATCAAAAAAAGTATTTGAGGAGTTATATATGGAGCAACCGCTAGGTTTGTTACTCAGGAGCAGTGCATTCAAATTGAAAAGTATACAATCATACTATCCTAGGAAGTTCAATTATAACTTCCATTCATCATTTGTACATTTTTTCTCGATGTAGTAATGTATGATGGCTTGATCATGCAAGCCTGTCTCGATATAGGGTTTCATTTATGAGTGTGCATTTGATTGCCTGTTTGTTGTTTTCTTCCCTTTCTGATATGGTTACAGGGTGGGGGAGTTCAATTGATAATTTGTAGCTTGCTTCTTTCATTTTAATAATGAAATTGGTGTAACTTACTGTTCTTTTGTAGGCGTACATGTTGAAGTACGATTCTACTCATGGAGTTTTCAAGGGAACCATCAAGGTCTTGGATGAGTCTACTCTGGAAATTAATGGGAAGAAGATTAAAATTGTAAACAAAAGGTATTGTCCTTAGCATCTTATCCTCATGTTTTATTATTGAAATGACTCAGAGTTTTCCAGTGGCACCTAAGTTGATTGAAAAACATCATACCTGCATTTAGTATACTTGCAATGAAAATCTGGACTTTCACCTACTGAAGGACTAACTGCTATGATAATTTTTTCTCAGGGACCCAGCGGAGATTCCTTGGGGTGATTTTGGGGCTGAGTATGTTGTTGAATCCTCTGGGGTTTTCACAACAATTGATAAGGCTTCAGCACACAAGAAGGTTGGTCTAATTGTTAATTCTTCTGTATAATATAAATATATATCTCTCTCTCTGCCCCCAATTGATTTCTTTGGTCAGGATCACTTTACTATTCATGCACCTTAAGCAGAACATTTTCTTGACTTCGGTCTGCAGGGTGGTGCCAGGAAAGTCGTAATATCAGCTCCATCAGCCGATGCACCTATGTTCGTCGTAGGAGTAAATGAGAAGACATACAATCCAAAGATGGACATTGTATCCAATGCAAGTTGCACCACGAATTGTCTTGCTCCTTTGGCAAAGGTCTGTTTCCACTTTCCATCCTTAATGCTCATTTACGTTCTCTTTCTTCTTTTATATTTACTTATAAAAGAAAATTATTGCTTTCTATGGCTTTTTTGATAAGCTAATGTCTAATTTATTGTCTTTCTTTCACTTTGTTTTTTCAATTCTGTATGATAGTTATCCTTGGTCAATGATATGTAAGTTAGTCTAATTCTGGACCTATGAGCTACCAATTCTCTTGATTTATCTTGTTTTTTATGCTTATGTTTTACAGGTGGTTCATGAGGAGTTTGGTATCCTTGAGGGTTTAATGACAACTGTGCATGCAACCACTGGTTTCTCTCTCTCTCTCTCTCTCTCTCTCTCTCTCTCTCTCTCTCTCTTGTATAACCCTAGTTGCATTAACTTTTTGATAAATTTATATTTTTCTCTGCTCAGCAACTCAAAAAACTGTGGATGGTCCTTCAAGGAAGGATTGGCGAGGAGGACGTGGTGCTGGACAAAATATCATTCCTAGTTCAACCGGTGCTGCAAAGGTATGATGGTATCCCTATGTATGGATTTAGAACAACACTTTGGATAAAGCTCTTTATTTTGGTTGGTCTGATGTTAATTTTATGCTTAATATTGCAGGCTGTTGGAAAAGTTCTTCCAGAGCTTAATGGAAAGCTTACTGGAATGGCCTTCCGGGTCCCAACACCAAATGTTTCTGTTGTGGACTTGACTTGTCGACTTGAGAAGAGTGCTTCCTATGAAGATGTCAAGGCAGCTATTAAGTATGTTTTCTCATTTTAGCAATCGTGTGTGTATTCCGTCATATTGGCTGATGTATGGGGCTTCCTTCTTATGTTTTGACTTGACATATGACATTGCTTTTGCCTTTTAATTTTCAATGAAGGTATGCCTCAGAGGGTCCACTGAAGGGCATCCTTGGATACACAGATGAGGATGTTGTCTCCAATGATTTTGTTGGTGACTCAAGGTAGATCTCTCTCTCTCTGTGTGTGAATGGTTTATGGTCTTTGACTTCTATATGATGGTCAAAACTATTGGCAATTTGAAAATTTTTAAGACTTGGTTGGTACGTTTTAAACAATTTGTATGAATGTATATATCGAAAGAACATACAATTACTGTTTTGTGCGGAGTTGGCTTTGTGATTTATGTGGTTTTGTTCTTTACCAAAGTAATGGGATATGAACTTTCACCTTTGTCAATGCCTTCCCTATTAGCATTGCTGTCAAAATGACCTTGAAGTTCACCAATTTAAATGGGTTGTGATCTCGAGACGTAGTTTAACTCTTAAGTTTCAATGGGTTGGTTCCGTTCCAGGTCAAGCATATTTGATGCAAAGGCCGGGATTGGGCTCAGTGCCTCCTTCATGAAGCTCATATCATGGTACGACAATGAGTGGGGATACAGGTACAGCTTCTCTCTATTCGTCAGCCACCAACGCACTTACACAAATGCAGACACATTTTTCTTGTAGTTCACATAAGATGGGGAGTATGACCAATTGTTAAATTTGTTGGTTTTCTTGCAGCAACCGAGTGCTGGACCTTATAGAGCACATGGCATTGGTAGCATCTCACAACTAAATACCCATGGGACGGTTGCTGTCGTCAAATGACACTGCTGCGATTTTTTTTTTTGGTTGCGATGAAGTTTGGTTGGAAAGAGTAGGACGTCAATTTGATAGATTTGAATGGACTTCACCATCGTGCGAGTCTAGAGGCATTGCATGATGCCCATCTTAAAATAATGATTACTGCCAACTTGTATCAGCTCATTACAGTTAATACATAACGTTTGGACTTTGTGATCTATACTAGAAGCAGTTTTTGCTTTAGTTAAAGAGCTTGGTGTGTCCAAGTCAGGTTTTATATTTTCCCAATAACGAAGGAAACCCTTAGAATATTAACATTTTCAACGTTATATTCTCAGGGGGCGGGGGTGAAGGGCTATAGGGAAAAAAAGGCCCAATGCCTCCCTNAAAAAAAAAAAAAAAAAAAAAAAAAAAGAAAAAAAAAGAAGAAAAGAAAAGAAAAGAAAAAAAGAATAGTTGTAAAATATGTTTGTATATATATTATTACTTTATGATGCGACAAATTTCAATAATCTTTTAATTAGTGATTAATCATTATTAAAAAAGACAAATCAGTGGTTTTTTTTTATTTTATTTTAGGTCACATGTCTAATAGTGATTCCATCCCATTTTTATTAATAATAGTCCTTATTTGTAGCGGAGGAATACCGTGATAATAAATCAAGGTCCATGGGTAACCCCAAGAAATCACAAACCAGAAAAAACCAACTATGACAAGCCTATGGATCAAAAGGAAAAAACACCACAAAGAGACCAGACCTAACATCGTAAAGAGGGAAGGCCTAAAAAATCCAAATGAATCAGACCTCAAAGAATTCGAGGCATATTGAAATTATTAAAATAAGTCAAAACAGCACCAAAAGCCCATTTCTTGGCTAACCAATCCGCCACCCTATTACCTTCACAAAAAACATGTTGAAAACGGCAATGAATTGTGCGGGATAAATCAACAATTTCCTCCAAAAAAATCCTCTAGGTACCACACACCACATCACCCTCTGAGCCACCAAGAGATAACTACCATAGAATTCATTTCAACTATCATATTAGAGATGTTCAGAGATTTGCAAATTTTCAAACCTTGAAGGAGTGCCATGAGTTCCGTTTTATTATTAGAACCGAAATCAATATGAGAGGCATAAGTCTGGACATGACCACCTGAATCATTATTAATGACCCCGCCAATGTCACAGGAACCTGGATTACCAATCCTACTGCCATCCATGTTCAATTTGTACCACCCCAATGGTAGCTTAAGCCACCTTACTACTTTGCAACATGGAACTTTTGGAACCACCAGATCTATCCACAGGGCCTTAAGGATCATGCCATCCCTGCGGGATAGGCTCTTGATTAGCTTAGCTGCCTAACAAAGAGATCCTAACCACACACAAATAGAATGAGCAACAGTTTTATGAGTTTCCAGCATACCTTCCATCCAAGCAAGACACCTCCTCCTCCATAGGCGCCAAGTAACAATGATTGGAATGATGCCAACAATAAAGCCCACCTGCGAAGAGGAGTTAGCACGCCTAAACTAAATCCCAGCATTCTGTTTCCAAGAACTACCAAGAGGAGTACCAAAAAGATTGCCATAAAAGGACCAAACTTTTTGGGGAAAATCACCCTAAGAAAGCACATGGTTAATGTCTTCAATATGACCATTATTACAACAATCACATTTGGAAACAATAGGAATATCAATACGGCGCAATCTATCATCCACACTCAAGGCCATATGCCAAACCCTCCAAAAATGGATAAACATTTTTAAAGGAAGGCTATTATGCCAAATCCACGCATGCTAATCCATAGGAGTACCTCTGAAATGAATACAATTCCACGCATATTTTGTAGAGAACATACCTGTTTCCATAGGAGTCCAAACTAGAACATCCTTCCCATAATTTGGCCATGATAAAGAGATTAAAATCTCATTCCACCTTATCCTGCCCTACTAAATTCTCCAAGAACTCCACGTCCCAACTACTCGACAACCTGCAATCTTTTAACTTTTAAAAGGGGTGAACCCACTAGAGGCATCTCATTAATCAGGGGACCATTATCCCCCCATTTGTCATACTAGAAGAAAATCTCTTATTCTCTAAGCTTCCACTTGGAGTTATTTAACAACAACGGAATACAATTAGCAACCATTCTCCAGAATCTAGATCATTTATTAGTCTCTATGAGAGACCACGGCTTCGATCCAACATATTTTGCTTAAACAAAATTAGCTCATAAAGAATTACCTTGAATAAGGTTCCAAGCAAAGCGCATATGTAAGGCTTTCTGAGTGTCTTGAAGATTCCGTACACTGAGCCCCCCTTCTTCTACAGGATTGCAAATATGATTCCACGCCACCCATTTCTTTTTATCTCACCCATCGGCTTCTCCCCAAACGAATGAACTCATCAATCTATGAATCTTGGATATGTTAACTTGAGGAACCTGTAAAACAGCAAATAGCTGTATAGTCATGCTAGATAATAACATGCCTCAAAAGAGGAAGTTTTCCACCCGTAGAAAGTAGCCTTATCTTCCAACCATTGATCTTTTGCCTCACTTTGTTCACCATGTCTTCTAAATAAGCCTGCTTAAGTCTCCCCAGGATTATTGGTACTCCTAGATATTTGAAAGGGAAATTCCCTTCCATAAAGCCAGTACGACATAAAAGCCGCTGCTTGCGCCTAGTAGAAATTTTATCCGAGTAATACAAAGCAGATTTCTGAACATTGATAATCTGTCCCGACACCTCTCATATTGACTTAGAATTTTTTGAAGAATCCGAACTGACCTCTGACTTTCATTAGAAAAAATCATGACATCATCAGCATACATCAAATGAGAGACAATAGGCGTACCTCGGGCTTGAGAGAAAAGGCCAAAATTACTCTCTTGCATGCTCCTATGGATCAATCGGGATAGGACCTCTTGTTGAATGATAAACAAATAAAGTGACAGAGGATCACCTTGACAAAGACCTTGATCACCCGGAAAGAAACCCTTAACCGTACCATTCATCATGACAGAATACCAAGAGCTAAAAATACATGAATCAATCAAATCACAAAATTGAGAAGAAAAACCAAACCTACATACGACCTTTATAAAAAAGGCCCAATCCACACGATCATAAGCTTTCACCATATCCATTTTCAACGTAATATTACCCCCGTGGATCCTTTTATTAATAGAATGCACCATTTCCTAGGTGAGGCTAATGTTCTCAAAAATACTTCTTCCAGGAATAAAGGCTCCTTGCTCTGAAGAAATCAGACGAGGCAATATACCTGTTAATTGAGTGACAATAATCTTGGAGCAAATTTTATAAAACACAGAACAAAGACTAATGGGTCGAAACTTATCAAAACCTATGGGCGACTCCATCTTTGGTATAAGAACCAAATACGAGGCAGTGAAAAATTTGGGAAGTTGCTTAGACGTAAAGAATTCTAGTACTGCCTTCGACACAAACTTTAACCACCTCCCAACTACTTTTGTAGAAACTTGAGCCTAACCCATCAAGACCCGGAGTACTATGATTTGGAATAGACAACAAAGCCTTAAACACTTCCTCTAGCGTAGGCAGGTGAAGCAAGGAGACATTTTCCTCCTTTGATATGATCAGATCTATGAGCCCTTCTAGTCTAGGCTGCTCTACGGGTGGCTCTCCTTGAAGTGAATTTTGAAAAAAATCCACTGCCCCTTGGTGAATGCTTTCTGGAGGCTCATAAACCACTCCATTCGATCTCATTTCCAACACTCATTTCCTTCTCTTGTTAGTAAGACAAGCATGAAAAAACTTTGAATTGCGATCGCTCTCCACCCGCCATTTTAACTTGGCCATTTGTGCCAATCTCACCTCTTCCCGACGCCTCCAACCAGCCAGATCCTATACTGCCTCATGTAGCTCCCTCTCCAAGTTTACCTCACAATTTGTTTGAAGTTGTTGTTCAATCACCTCAACCTATTTTTCAAGAGCATCAATACGACTCAAGATATGTCCAAAGACCCTTTTATTCCATTCCCAAAGCATCACCTTTGTATGTTTTAATTTCTTGGTTGAAATTAGTAGCACAGACCTTTCCACCCGTAAATCCCAAGCTGACCGAACACAGTCCAAGAAACCATGGTGAGCCACTCACATTTGTTGGAAACGAAACGGAGTCGGTCCATACGAAAAAGGATCTTTCTTGGACTCAATGAACATGGGGGCATGATCCGAAGTAGAATGCGACAAATAGGAACAAATATCATTAGGAAACAAAGTAATGAAGGAACTATCCATTAGGGCGCGATCAAGCCGTGCCCATGATCGGGCCAAACACGACTGCCCATTACACCAAGTGAAAACACTCCCTTTCATTGCCATTTCTATAAGACCCCATTGATGAATCCAATCATTAAATTCATCAATAGCGACACTAGGCCGAGGTCTACCTCTTCTCCTTTTTGAATCATTCTGGAAAATATTAAAATCCCCGACGAAAACACAAGGGTCCAAACCCAAATTATTAATACTGAGATCTTCCCACAGGTATCACCTCTCCGCCCAGGTACATTTGGCATAAATCACTGTAAGCAAAAACTTTTCATCACCATCACCTACTGTAACGGAAATAAATTGCATTCCCATATGGACAAATTGCACCTCATAATTACTACTCCAGAAAATCCAGATTTTCCCCCTTCCACCTCGTTAGAAATAAACTTATCAAAATTTAGACATCTTGCCAATTTACGAGCACCTGCTAAATTTTGAAATAGTTCTAAAAGAGCAACGACTTGGTTTCAATCTTCCAATCAATGTCTTTAATCTACTTTTTGAGGTCCCAACCCCTCTAATATTCCATACCAAGATGGAATCAATCATTGAGCATGATTAGAATTTCAGGCAAGAACCCAAGAAGAACTTCACATTTTAATAAACATCTTTTTCTTATACCTTTTCTTACTTTCATTCACTTCAGACTCTATAAGATAATCTTTATCCTGTGAGAAAACCTCTGGTTGGCGTTCTAGTTTTGGTTCCAAAGAAATATTTTCCTCCATAAGAATCTCTTCATCTACTTCCTCATTCGATTCCTCTTCCACCAATGGCTGACTCTGCACCAATATCGAATCCTTCATTGTCGCAATCGAGACCTCAAGATTTTCAATATTCTGATGAGTATCCAATGAAGGCTCCACTCGACACATACTTGTAACATTCCCAACACAATCTGGGCCATCAACTGTTAACACCATATCCTCTGCAGCCTCTGTTTCAGTAGGTGGCACCAAGTTACCGTTGGGAGCTGGTTGTACAACCAACGACTGAACCATTTGCATCAATTGATCTTCCTTCTCAAGTACCAATTGCACCACTTGATCTTCCGATGGAGGAATTAATTCAGACACCAATTCCTCCACAACATCCTCTGTTTCCATACCAATCATCATAGTATTTTCCACAATAGCAACAGACGGAAGGATTTTGACATTATCAGATGCACTTGACTCTGCCCCCAATTCTGCTACTAGTTTCTCCAACTCCGGATGGCCTTTCCTACCAACTCGAACCTTCCCATTCTTCCTAGCTTGTCCAGTTTTACATGTCCACGAATTATGACCCTGCATTTTACAAGTAGAGCAATATGCAGGGAGTGTTTCATAAACAATCTCTTACTTTCGACTCGAAGACAACCCCAACGCCCCAATCCAGAAATGAGTTAGGGGGTTTTGCAGCATCAACTTCCACACATAATCTTGCGCCATCCGTTCATTCTCGTAGCACAACGAGTTGGATTATCACAACGAATGAATGTCCCAATGGGCGCCATAAGAATATTCAGGAAAGCTTCACGATAAAAATTAGGAGGGAGTCCCGGCAAAGAAATCCATACTGGAACCCTCGAAGGCTCTTCATCCTCATTAAATTCCGGAGACCATCTAAAGGCACAATAGAATATCTCATTAATCTCACAAACACCCTGGGACAATGCCTTGGTAAAGTCGGCTTCATTAGCCATACGTACAAACACGTTACGAGGTTGCCTCATTGAAGACACCATTGGAATGGCTAAGAGCCCCCAGCAACTATGAATGAACGCACGCACTGCATCCAAAGAAGGGCGTTGCTTCAGAAACTTGAGCACGATAGAATAGCGGAACAACTCCGCTGAATGTACGATCTCCTCTTTGGTAAACTGGAAATAAACCTCTCATTCCACCATCTTCGGAGGTCTCGGTGCTAGCATCATCTCAGGTATGGGTTGAGGGATGGCAGCTACCAGGTTGGCAAAAGAAGGCCGACTGGTGCCACCATTTGCAGCTGCCATGCAACCCCACGTGAAGGCCAAACCATGCAGCAGAAGAAAAACAAACCCTATTTAGTAGAGAGGAAAAGGGTAGAAACGGGAAAAAACCCCCACCCACCTATTTTTTTTTTCTTCTAAACGTAGCTTTAATTGTCAATTAGATTTTAAGATTTTATTTTACCGTTTAGGTGCTTTGAGAAATATCTCTAATTGGACGTAGCCTTTATCTTAATTGTTTATTATATTTTATATAGAGATTTGAAAAAGATGTAATGATGAGATGAGATGAGAAATCTCATCTCACCCCCCAAACATAACTTAAATGAAAGACATCTGTGTTTTTTTTTTTTTTTTAAATGAAAGACATCTGTGTTGGTTGGAGTATTGGAGTAAAAAAATCTGAAAAATCATCTCAATTCATCTTATTTTTATTATTATATTTTTTTAAATTTTTTATATAAAATATAATAATTTTTTTTCAAATCTCAAAATAACTTTATCAAATTTTTATATAAAATATAATAAATAATTTAATTTTTTTTTAAATTTTAAAATAATAATAATAATAATATATATATTTTTTATTATACAGACCACCGTTCAATCCAAAGGCGCTTTTTAAGCGCGCCCCCCACCCCGCCAACATTTTTTCTCCTTTTTCCCATTTCTTTCGAGTTCCCTTAACCCCAAAAACCCAAGTACTCTCTCTTTACATGTACTTGTAAAATCTGTCCTTTTTCTGCAATCTCCTCTGTGTCTTCCTCCTTCGGTTTTCGTCCCACCTGAAACCAAAACAATCACTGTATTTGTCCCATTTATGCATGCATATGTGTAGTTGAGAAAGAACTGAGGAAAGATTTCTCAGCAGTTGGCTAAGAATGAAGAAGTGTGAGGAGAGCATCCCTTTACTCCATTTCTCCTCGTTTTTCATGTTCTTGTTCTGTCCTTTGGTCTTCTCTGAACTACCCTCAAACCAAAGAACCACCATGATCGATCTTTCTAATCTCCTTAACAAAACAGATTTATCATGGAATATTAGCAAGGATCCATGTTCATGGAACGGAGTTACCTGCAGCTCTGGGAATTCTTCCATAACAGAAATCTCTCTATCGGGCTTTTCCCTCTTTTCCTCAGACTTTCTGCATCGTCTTTGCCAGATAGATTCTTTGATGAGCATTGATGTCTCCAACAACGCTCTGACCTTAATCCCGGAGGGATTCATCAAGGGTTGCGGTGAGATTGGAGGGCTGGAGCTCTTGAATATTAGCAGAAACAGGTTGGTTGGTTCTCTGCCTACTTTTCAAGGATTCGTTGGGTTGAAGTTCTTGGACCTGTCTTTCAATTTCTTGAGTGGAAACATTAGTTTACAGTTAGATGGATTGATTGCCCTAAAAAATTTATCCTAGTGTCAACCGTTTCAATGGCCATATCCCTACCAATCTTGGGAAAGCCATGGTTTTAGAGCAGCTTGAGCTCTCTATGAATCACTTTCAAGGTGGAATCCCTGATCAAATGATGGATTACCAGAATTTGACTCTGATTGACTTAGGTGAAAATAAGCTTTCCGGCCCTGTTCCTGATGGATTTAAAGACCTCTCTAAATTGGAAGTTTTGATTCTATCTTCCAATAACTTCATGGGGCAATCCCAGCAGCCATTTCAAATATCAGAACCCTTTCACGTTTTGAAGCCAATCAAAACAACTTTGAAGGTACAATTCCCAGTGGAATTACAAGATTCCTCACGAACTTAGACCTTAGTTATAACAAGTTAAGCGGGTCGATTCCTTCAGATGTGTTGTCGCCGTCAAATTTGCAGTCTGTAGATTCGTCTTATAATTTGTTAAAGGGATCGATACCTTCAAACATATCTCCAAGTTTGGTCAGGTTGAGGTTGGGAAGCAATTCTCTTGATGGGCCAATCCCTTCTTCGGTGTTTGGAAATGTTAAGAGTGATGTATGAAGAGTCTAAAGGCAATAAACAGAGGTTGAAGAAGGCTGGAAAAACAGAGTCTATTTCCGTATATTGATCACGAAACACTTTACATGAGGACTGCTATTTATATATTACATGCAGAAGTGAATAGAGAATAAAATAAAAAAATGAATACAATACTAATGCCAGCGTATAATAACAAACTTCTAACAGAATTGCTTTATGGACTTTTATCTGGTGGGACTGCTATCATGATAGAAGGATGAGCTTCCTATAATCTCAACATCTCCCCACAAGATGGAGAGTAAATGTTAATTACTCTCATCTTGAGTAGCTGCCGTTTAAACGTGGGAGAGTGTAATGGTTTGGTGAGTAAGTCTGCTATCTGAGCTGAAGATGGAACATGTGCAGTAACAACTTGTCCAGAGTTGATCTTGTCGCGAACTAAATGGCAGTTGAGTTCGATGTGTTTTGTACGTTCATGAAATACGGGGTTAGCTGCAATGTGTAGGGCAGCTGAGTTATCATAGTACAAAGTCACAGGTTGTGAGATTTGTATATTCAAATCATGAAGTAAGTACCTCAGCCATGTGAGCTTGCATACGACTGAGGCCATGGCCTATACTTGGACTCGGCAGATGAGCGAGCTACGGTGGTCTGCTTTTTGGATTTCCAGGAGACGAGGGAGCTGCCAATGAAGACGCAGAAGCCAGTTGTTGAGCGACAAGTGTCTGGACAGTTTCCCCAATTAGCATTAGAATTAGCCACAAGACTAGAAGTGGAAGCTGTTGAAAAAAAAAGACCCTGACCCGGTGTGCCTTTGAGATATCGAAGGACTTTAATAACAGCATTGTAATGAGAGAGCCGTGGGGATTCCATGAACTGACTAAGCAAGTGAACACTGTAGCTAGCTTAAATCTGGTCTGGTGTTCGTGAGATAGAGCAATTTTCCCACTAGCTTCCTGTAACACCCCGTATTTTAGTGTATTTTAATGAAGGATTATTTTAATTAATTTAATGATTGATTCTCTAGTTTTAGTATTTTGAGAGTTTTAAAATTATTATTTTATAATATTTTTATTGGGCTTTCTCCTTATTAATTATTATTTCAGATTTAAATTGATCTTTGATTTAAATTGGTTCGTTTATGGGTTTTAAAATTATTGTTGTTTTATTTAAAGCATTTCACTGCGTTTAATTTATTTTAATTAGTGTTATGCAATTTAATTGCCTTTTATTTTAAAGTATGTTATTGTTGGAGTTTAA